>AWOL01S0015755.1:176504-226338 GCA_000715115.1 Nicotiana otophora | reverse complement strand
CCCGATATCAAAAGTCACCCACCCCCCCAGTCAAACTTTCCAAAAAATTGACTTTCGCCATTTCAAGCCTAATTCTACTCCCGACCTCCAAATCCCAATCCGAACATGCTCCTAAGTCCAGAATCACCCAACGGAGCTAACGGAGCCATCGAAATTCCAATCCGAGATTGTCTACACATAAGTCGACATCCGGCCGACTTTTTCCAACTTAAGCTTCCAATTAAGAGACTAAATGACTCAATTCACTTTGACATCACTCCGGACCCGAACCAACCAACCAGGTAAATTATTTAACAGTTGTAGAACATAATAGAAGCAGAAAATGGGGAAACAAGGCTATAACTCTCGAGATGACCGGCCGGGTCATCACAATCATTTAATCAAGTGTTAATTTTTCTGGTTAGTAATTTACTAAAGATTATTCGAACACTGTTTAAATCCAATCCATGTGGAGATGAAATTTAACTATACTATTTTTGACTAGCGAGCAATAATTTTGTCTTGTGTGTTGCGCTCGTCAGATCAATCTCACCTAATCCAAAGTGCCGAACATGCTCATGAAATGTGCTAGGGTCTCCTAAAATCCAAGGGTAGCAACGGTATCTCAGGTGCCTGCCCCCTCCCCCCCTAACCGGAGCTACTAGTGTCTCATCCGCTGCTGCTCTGGCAGGTGCTCTTGCTACAGCACGTGCCCTTCCTCAGCCTCTACCCCTGCCCAGGCCTCTCGTGGCTCTAGTAGGGGGCGCGAGTGTCTGCTCAGCTGATCCGGTAGTGCATGCCTTCACCATCTATGAGAGAATAGAAATGCAAAGTCTCAAACTTCAAAATCAATAAGTCCACACTATAGGAATGAAAGAAGTAGAATTTTCCTAATAGTTTTGTAACCTCTCAAAGATAAGTACAGACATTTCTGTATTCAAGACTCTACTAAACTTGCTCGTGACTCGTAGAAACTATGAACCTAGAGCTCTAATACCAACTTGTCACGACCCAAAATCTCATCTTAATGATCGTGATGATACCTGGTATCCAAAACTAGGTAAGTCGATCACTTACAATAGTTAAACCAATTAACATGATATTTTTAAAAGCAGAGTTTAATATAAATACTGAAATAAAGGTGATACAAGCCTATGTGGAAATAATCATAACAATCTTCCCACGACTAGGTAGTACACAGTCACGAACTCTATTAAATACAAAAATAAATCAAAATACAATATTGTTCCGATAGAGAATTGACAGTAATAACGTAAGGAAAGGACTCTAAGGGACTGCGGCGATCGAGCAGCTCTACCTTGAACCCTTGCGATCAAGAAGCTAAAACTTAATAGGTTCCACAACCTCCCACACCTGGATCTACAAAAAAATGTGCAGAAACGTAGCATGAGTACACCACAATCGGTACCCAGTAAGTACCAAAACTAACCTCGATGGAGTAGTGACGAGGTACAAGTCAAGACACGTACTAGACATAATAACCTATGTAGTGTATCTGTATAAATCTAATAATGAAAGCAAGAATCAATAAATGGAAACAAGGAGTAAACATGTTATAAGAACAGTAAAGTAATCCGAACAACGTTAAAGTATCGGTGAAACCAAATGACGAAAAGAAATGACAACCAAATAATCAACTCGTTCTAACATAAGTTTTACAGCAGAATCACCCCGAGGTACCACATCTCATAACAACAAGCCATGAGTCACAACTCACAAATTATATACACATGGCACCTCGTGCCCACATTATCAATCACAACCGCACGGACAACTCAAGTGCCAACATCTTAATTTGCCCGGCATGGTCACAGGCTCACTATCACAATCCACCCGGCATGGTCAGAGGCTCACTATCACAATCTGCCCGGCGTGGTCACAGGCTCAATAATACAATGAAAGCATATATGCAAGAATACATATGCATGATCAATGAATATTCATGTTTCAAACTCTTGAACTGGTATAAATGATATGTTACGGTGTATGCATGTGCAAGTGTACTATTACAACCCAAGTCATCAAGTAATATTAAAGACATCGAGTATCCCATTAGAAACAATACAACAAGTCACGTAATGTGCATGACACACACAAGCAAAAATCACACTATCACACAAATATCATCAATATTATGCCCCACCAGGCCATCACATATCATGCTTCACATAGCCACCCTTATCCTACCATGCTGACAATATCATAATAGCCTCCCTTATCGCTCCTCCCTAAGAGTATATCAATAGCCACTCGTATCGCTCCTCCCTAACAATAACATAATAGCCACCCGTATCACTCTACCCAGACAATATACACAATAGCCACCTGTATCACTCCGCACAATCAACAACAGTGAAATGGCACCCTTATGCTCCACATAGTCACTGTCAATCCACACGACAAATCCATATATGCCACAATATTGCCAAAACAACAGCACCAATATCATAACAATGCATAGCCCACGACTTAACAACAATGTATACAAGAGTCTCAACAACAACACAAAGAAATAGAGATAACTCAATAATGAAAGATATGACTTGTAATAACAACATCAATTAAATGCCGATAAGGGTGAACTTGACAATGAAAAATAGAACATGTAATAATAACTTCAATTAAATAAAATAAGAATAAACTCGATAGTGAAATATAGAACATGTAATAGTATCTTCAATTAAATGCTTGTAAAGAAAGAGATAACATGTAATAACAACTATAATTAAATACTTATAAGCAACCTAAGAATCTAGACCAGTAAATTTCCACATATAAGCCCATACACACATTCATCACCTTATGTACACGTCTTTCACATAATTCAAATAGTGCAATTAAGCCCAAACCTAAGGGGTCGATTCTCCCACACAAAGTTAGGCAAGATACTTACCTCAAAGAAGCTAAATAATTACTGTAAGAAGCCCTTCTCGTGTGAAACAACCTCAGGACGGCTCGAATCTAGCCAAAATAACTTAATATCATAAATAAAAGCCATGGAAAACAATTCTGAATAGTAAAACTTCGCTCTTGAACAAGAATCAAAAAGTCAACTCAAAAAGTCAACCTTGTCCCGCACCTCGAAACCCGTCAAAACTCATAAAATCCAAACACCTATTCTGATACGAGTCCAACCATACTAAAATCATCCAATTCCGACCTCAAACTGGCCTTCAAATCATCAATTTAATTTTTAGAACAGTTTTTATTAAAATTCCCAATTTCTCCAATTCAAATCATCAATTAAATGACAAAAACAAGGATGGAAGCATGAAATATAACCAAATCGGAGTAAAAAATACTTAGCCCAATCCAAATCGTGAAATTCCCTCCAAAGTCGCCCAAACCCGAGCACTATGACTCAAAATGTGATAAAATAACAAACCCCTCGAAATAGAGTATTATATAGGTCTGCCCAAGGGTCCCCTTCGTGATCACAGGACCTACTTCGCGATCGCAAAGAACAAATCATCAGCTTCAAAAGTTTACACTACATGAATGCATTATGAAGCTCGCAAACGCAACCCCCAACTAATCTAGCCTACGCGAGCGCGATGAGAATTACGCGAACGTGAAAGCCAACCTCTAGCGCCTTTCCAGCTCTGCCTCTACGCGATCCCAAGACAAGGGGTGTGAATGCGATGAACATCTCCCTGAGGCTCCGCAAACGTGATTGAAATTTCGCAAACATGTTATGAAATTTCCCAGCCACCAAAATACACTTCGCGATCGCGAACGTCCTTCCGAGATTGTGATGCACTGCAGAACATCAAAAAAACTAGAAACTCCAAAACATGAAGAAATAGCTCGTAGCCCATCTGAAATACACTCGAGGCCCGATCCAATCACACTAAACAATCCCAAAATATATTGCGGACCTACTCGAGGCCTCAAATCACCCCAAACAACATCAGAGCTACAAATCGCACCTTAATTAAAGCTTAATGAACTAATGAACTTTCAACTTCCTGAATTCACGTAGAACCATATCAAATCAACTCGGAATGACCTCAAATTTTGCATGCAAGTTCCAAATGTCACAACTAAACTATACAAACTCTCGGAACTACAATTCAAACCCGATATCAACAAAGTCAATTCCCAGCCAAACCTCTCAACCTTCCAAACCTTTAACTTTCCAACTTCCACCAAAAAGTATCAAATCAACCTACGGACCTCCAAATCCAAATCTGGACATATGCTTAAGTCCAAAATCACCATAAAAAGCTATTGGAATCATCAAAATATGATTTCGGAGTCGTCTACACAAAAGTCAAACTCCAGTCAACTCTTACAACTTAAGTTTCTAAAATAAAAATCACTCTTCAAAATCCACACCGAACCACTCGAAACTCGAAACCAACCACACAGACAAGTCACAATATATCATATGAAGCTACTCAAGATCTCAAACCACCGAACTGAATGTTAAAGCTTAAAATAATCGTTCGGGTCATTACAATTATGCAATAATCTCAAAATATATGTTATTTACATGCAGTGAGATTGATTAGTTGTTAAACTATTTGGTAGCATGCATGAAATTATACAAAATATTTTTTTCAAGGTTTGTAAGATGTGAATTAGACTTACATTAATACTTGAAAATTATTTTCAGATCATGAAGATGATATTTTATATGGATATTATATTGTATCAAGATATACAAATGTTAGTTTGATAAGAGTAATTTATCAAACTGTTGAAATATTTAAGGTATAATGGTTTAGTTGGATAGTCATTTGAAAAGAAAATTTAAATACTTGTACTTCCCACATTTCAATGTATGTTGTAACAATCCAAAAGGTCATTTTGAGCATTAGCATTTTGTTCGGTGGTTTGAGGTCCTGACTAACTTCATATGATGTGTTATAACTTGCGTGTATGATCGGTTTTGGTTTTTGAGTGGTTCAAAATTTAAGAATGGTTCTCAATGTAGAAGATTTAAGTTGGAAGAGTTGACCAAGTTTGGCTTTTATATATGTTACCTTGGATCAGAGTTTTGATGGTTTCATTAGGTCTGGTTGTTGATTTTGGACTTGGGCGTATACCCGGATTCGTATTTGGATGTTTCTAGAAGGTTTTGGCTATTTTTTGTAAAATTTAGCAATTTAGAGGTTTGGAAAGTTCAAAGGTTTGACCGGAAGTTGACTTCGAAGATATTGGGTTCGGATTATTTCAGGAGTTGGAGTAGGTTTGTTTTATCATTTGGGACTTGTATGTAAAATTTGAGGTCATTCCGGGTTGTGTAGGCATATTCGATGTAAGTATGGAATTTGAAAATTCGGAATAGATCATTAAGTTTGAATTGAGATGCGGTTCGTGGTTCTGATGTTATTTTGTGCGATTTTAGGCCTCGAGTAAGTCTGTATTATATTTTGGGACTTGTTGGTATGTTCAAACAGAGTTCCAAGGGCTCGTGTGAGTTTCGAGGTGGTTTGAGACCATTTTCTCTCATGTTTGCACTGCTAGTTTCTCTGATTTTCTAGTGCTGAGGGTACTCATCGCGATTACGGGAAGAGGTCGCGATGATGTAGTGTTGTGGGAGCTTGCTGGATGTTCCTATTTGTGTTCGCGACAAAGACTTGCGTTCGCAGTAGTTGAGGCCTTAGGCCTTTGCATTCGCATAAAGGACAAAGCGTTCAAGTAGTTTTGAGTCAGGCTAGGCAGGTCAAGTTTGTTGAGCTTCGTGTTCGCGTAGGTCGGTGCAGTCGTGTTTCGCGATCACCAGCCTAAGGTCGCATTTGCGTAAGGTTCTTGGAGGCATTCGAAGTTTTATGCTTCGCGATCGCCAAGGTGGTCCCGCAATCGCGAAGGGTATACCTGAAGCAACAGTATAAAAACCTATTTTCGGACTTGGAATTCATTTTATCACATTTTGAGACTGAGAGCTCGGATTTAGGCAATATTTGAGGGGATTCTCAGTACTTGGATTGGGTAATTATTTTTTATTCGGATTTGATTATTATACATGATTCCATCTTAGATTTTGGCATTTGATTGATGAATCTAAAAGAGAAAATGGAGGGGTTTGGGCAAAACTTTTCTAAAGTGAATAATTGGGTTTTGAACATCGATTCAGAGTCGGATTTAGGTGAAACTAGTATGGTTAGACTTGTATTCAAATGGGTTGTCAGTATTTGTGAGTTTTGCTGGGTTCCGGAGTGAGGGCCATGGTTGAAGTTTTTGTTGACTTTGAATATTTGATTAAAGATTCGACCTTTATCATTTGGGTTTGATTCCTTTGGCATTATTTGATATTTTTGAGTTGCTTTTGGCTAGATTCGAGATGTTCGGTGGTCGATTCGCGCAGCAAAGTATTTTTAGAGTATGGATTTGGCTTGTTTGAGGCAAGTAACATATCTAAACTTGATTTTAGGGTAATTATCCCTATAAACTATGATACTTGAGATGTGTTGGGGGTGACGCACGTGCTAGGTGACGGATGTGTGCGCGTACACCAGGGTATTCATGATCCGGGTAGACTTTAGGCTATTATGAGACTTGTTTACTATCATGCCTCATTATTTTTGTGTTTTCTTTCTATACTTGTATGACTTGTTGAGATATTAATCATGCAAGGGTTCATGTCTAGGATATGTGCTTGCCTATTGAGACATGTGAGGGCCATTATTGTTATTTTGAGCTGTCGCCTTGATTGTAGTCATATCCTCAGACATACTTTTTCATCCGCATGTTATATCTCGGTCTCTGTACATTATTTGTATGTCATATCACATGTTATTTATGCGTTCTCTGTGTGAAATCATGTGTGTTGAGTTCTATGAGACGTGAGCCATTAAGACTTGGGCGATTGATGACTGATGAGGGCCTTAAAGCCATATTGTGATTTATATTTGGATCAGGTGTCACACAAGTTGCACACCGCAAGGGATTGATATTTAGATCAGAATGCACGCCGTAACAGATTGATATTTGTATCAGGTTGCACGCAGGAACTAATTGATATTTGGATCAGGTTGCACGCTGCAACGGATTGATATTTAGGTCAGGTATCACATCGCAACAGTTATATTGATTTTTGGCTTATATTCGATCAGAACTTGGGCAAGGATCTGCCTCTGCAGAGTCTAGTATTCACAGTGAGTGCAAGTATAGAGTCAAATATGCACTTTGGTGAGGGGCATTTGTGCCAAGCACCCATACAGTGCTGAATGTGGTTGTGTGTGTGATGGTGAGGGGCAATTTGTGCTAGGTATCGTGAGCGTTCTTAGTGTTAGTATACCTGATGGCTTCGTTGTGATGTTATCTACTTAACATGTATATTTGACATGTAGGTATAGAGATATATTTTTCTCATGCTAGATGGTAAATGAAATGTCTTACCTATTGTTTAAAGTTTCGAAATCACAATTTTCCTGACAAACTCATGTTTTTAGTGATTTCGGTGGTAAGATTGGGGTTTGACCGTTATACTTGAAAAGCATGCCTAATTTTCTATATTTGTGAACGAGCTGAACATGATATCTCTTGAATTATTTTATTCTACTATCATTATTATATCATGTGTTATTACTTATTGAGTACATGGGGTGGTTTTACTCATAGTACATTTTTTCACCTTGCATGCCTATCTTGGAGCTGAGTTGCTCAGGATGATGGGAGTTGGCATTGAAGATATATCTGATTTCCTGATATAGCTACCACTTGTCCTTTGTAGTTTTGGACTCATCCTCTGTTTATCTATATTCAAATAAATGTGATATTTATTTTGTACCAGCTTTATAAATTTAAATCTTAATGGCTAATTATTTATACTATCAATCGTTGGGGTATTATATGGAAGTTCAGTTATTTTATTTAATGTTTGTTTATAAATCTCCATTAGAATTGTATTATCTGTTTTCTGGCTTACCTATCAGGTTGGGTTAACTGTCATCACGACTAGGTGGATTTTGAATCGTGACATATGTGAACATATTTCCTTTTTAGTGTGCGCCAAAAAGAATGACCCATTATCATATTTAAAAATAATTTTACCTTTATGCAATGATTTATAGTCACAAAATATATATGTGCCTCTTTTACACCACAAGTTCAAAAGCTTCTCTTTATTTTATGCTTTGTTACAGTCAAATAGGTTCACATAAATTGAAATGGAGGGAGTAATTTCTTACCCATGTTTTGGAGACTTAAATTCTTGTGATGTTTTACTCCGATTATGAAGACTAAAATCTCCGTGGTTTTTTTACTCCTGCTTTGAGATTAAAACTGCGTGATTTTCTACTCGTTTGTAGAGATTAAGGTCTTCGTGACGTTCAATCATTTGTCAGAGATTATAAGTTACTTTCTACGTGCTTTGGGGATTAAAATCTTAGTGATTTTGTACTCTGATTTATTACTCAGTTTGAAGATTAAAAATTTTATCAGTTATTAAATCTTATTTGTGTCTGATATTACTAGGTTTGAAGATTAAAAACTTCACCATTTATTAATACTTATAGTGTCAGATTGGTTTGAAGATTAAAAACTTCACCGTTTATTAATTTTGACTGTGTCATGATACAAACATCTATTTTTGTGGTTCACTCTATAAATTAATAGGGGTGGCAATATAAATTTTTGAAGAATTGTGGCCCTACACATGACCAATCCAACAGGAATGTGAAAAACAATACTAAAGGAGATGATGAATGCCTTGTTGATAAGTTCAAGTTTACCTAGAACTTGTGGGGGGGAAACTATACTTACAGCTAATCGAATATTCAATCGAGTGTCCCATGTAAAACATTATCTATTCCATGTGAAAAAATGAAAATAAAGAAGTCCAACTTTAACTATTTCAAAGTGTGAGGTGTTTGGGTAAAGTGTAAGTATTAAACCTAAAAGGGTAAAAATAGGACCGAAAATGGTTGATTGTGTTTTCAGAGGATATGTAACCAATAGTAGGGCATATTACGGTTCATAAATTAGAAAATCCTGATGATGTTTGGCTACAAATGAATATTTTTAATGCGTTGCTTACCTTATATTATAGTGTTTTAGTGATTTATTTGTGCGATGTTTGAGCTTAATTGAATTATTTTTATATGTAGGATCGTTGGAATGTGAAAAATAAAGAAGGTTGCACGAAAGGATGTTTAAGACAAAAGTAAAGAGCACTAAAAAGAGAAAATAGGAGCAAGGTAAATGCACCTCACCCGAGGCCACGCCTCGCCTAGCTTATGGCAAGATACTACCTCGCCCCCAGGCCTCGCCTCGCCTGGCTTATGGCGAGATGCTACCTCACCCCAGTGTCACGACACAAAACCCAACCGGTCATGATGGCACCTAACTCACTTTCTAGGCAAGCCAAAAATAACAAAAACATAACATAATAACAGAATTAACAGACTGTCACGACCCGAATTCCTTCCTGAGGAGTCGTGATGGCACCTAGTCCCTAGGACTAGGTAAGACTAACACATAGTGAGCTGTTAACAGATTTAAACCAATTAATTATTAAACATGAATCGAAAATATCTATACAAAGCTAATACCCCAAAGTAGGTATACAACATCCCAAAACCGGTAGTACAAGTCATAAGCTCTACTGAGTTCACCAGAGAATCTCAAAGTACAACTATTTTGGAATAGAAATAAACAATACAAAGCAAAATTTCATAAGGTGACTCCGAGGCCTGCGAACGCGACAACATGTATAACTTGAGGTCTCTACATCAATACTCGATCAGCTATCTAATGACCAACATGCTCTGAGGTACCTAGATATGCACAAAAATATGCAGCAACCATAGCATGAGTACACCATAGCAGTACCTAGTAAGTACCAAAACTAAACTCGGTGGAGTAGTGATGAGGAACAGTCAAGACACCTACTAGACTTAATAACCTATACAAGTATGAATATAAAACTAACAGGGAACAATATCAATATAAAGCTAAACATAGTAAGAATAAAAATACAATACTTGCAAATGGAAACTAGAAGCAACAATTAGAAACAAGGAGCAAACATGTAATAATGCTGTAAATTAAGAAAAATACAGTCTAAGTCCAGTGAAACCAAGTAAGAAAGAACAAGTAACAATACAATAATCAACCGCTCTCACACAAGGCTTATACAAGAATTTCCTCGAGGTACCATACCTCATAATCACAAATCACGTTCCCCAAATCACGAACCCTAATCACTTGGCATCTTGTGCCCACATTACCAATCACAACCGCACGGAAAACTAACATTTTGCACGGACGACTCACGTGCCAATACTATTAATACCTCATATCCGTAAGGACAACTCACGTGCTAATAGTAAAACTATCTCATATCTGCACGGACAACTCACATGCCAATAGTAACAATATCTTATATCCGCACGGACAACTCACGTGCCAATAGTACAACTCACGCACAGAAGGCAGGTATACAAGAATACATGAAAATGATCAACAAACATCAAGGTTCATATTCCTGGACTAATATAAGTGACAGATTATGGTGTATGCTTGTGCAAGTGTACTATCACATCTTTAGTCAACAAGTAAGACTAGAGAAAACATATGGCACATTGGAAACAACACAACAAAACCCGTAATATGCATGACTCACACAAGATATGCACACCACCACACAAATATCATCAATAACAATGTCTCCAGGCCAGCAAAAACTATCCCCGACATAGTCCCCCACTATCTCACCGCGTGCGCAACAATAAAGTAAATGCCTGTCTTATCTCTCCACATGCGCATAACAAATATCCCACCTTGTCTTGCCACATGGTCAAACCCAACATATATGGCCCGCTTTGTCACGCCGCATGTGAAAATATCAATAGTAACAATAGCACAGACAACTCGCATGCGAACACCCCAACAATCCTCTCAAAAATACCACATGTGCCAAAAACATAACAACATAATATAACAACCCGCACCATATGTGCCCATATACCACCATGTTTCCACAACAACAATTCCAATACCACAACCACAGATAGACCACGACTCAGCAACACCGAGTACAACAAGAAAAATAATAACACGAGAGTACGACAAGTAAATCAACACAAGAATTACAAAAATATAATGAAATGGAAGAATAAGCTCAATAATGAAATACATAACAAGTAATAATGACTACAAGTAAGAGTAGTTCAACAATAAGAGAGATAACATGTAACATCGACTTCAAATAAGGATAACCAACTTCGGAGGAGATAACGTGTAATAATAACTTCAAATAAGGATAATCAACTACGGAGGAGATAACATGTAACAATAACTTCAAATAAGGATAATCAACTACGGAGAAGATAACATGTAAAAAACAAAAGCAACAATTACAATTAAAGCGTGTATGAGTAAATTTAACAATGAAGGATATAACACGATGGAATAACTTCAATTTAATAGATATAAGAAACTTAAGAGTCTAAACTGGTACACTTTCCACATATAAGGCCGTGCACACACTCATCACCTTGAGTACACGTCTTTCACATAGTTCAAATAGTACAAACAAACCAATCCCTACGGGGTAGTTCCCCCACACAAAGTTAGGCAAGATACTTACCTCAAAAGCCCTCAATCAATACTTAAGAATAGTTTTTCCTTTACAATCAACTTCCGCTCGGATCAAATCTAACAAAAATTGACTTAATAAACATAAATAATACAAGAGAAATCAATTCCAATAAATAAAGCTATGATCTTTGCAAAATTCCTCAAAAGTCAACAAAATTCAATACCAGGCCCGCCCGGTCAAAACTCGGTCTAAGGGTAGATTCCGACTACCCATAACCCCACGAGTCTATATGTGTTTTGTTTCAAAATCCGAGTCCAAATAGACTCTCAAAACTCAAATTCTCATTTTTCAAAACATAGACAATGTTTCTAAAAATTTCACTTTGATTCTCATAATTTAGATGTTAAATCTCATATAAATGTAAAATAGTTGGAAATTGATCAAAATCACTTACGCAATGATAGTAGATGAAAATCCCTCTTCAAAATCGCCTCCTACCGAGTCTAGGATTCAAAGATATGAAAATAAAACTAAAATCACGTCCCTCAGCTTATGTCCAGTCGCAGGTGTCGCAAATGCAACCTGGGGTTCGCAAATGCAAATCCCGTAAATTCAAGGAAATGATTGCAAAAGCGAAGAACCTCACACCCCCGTTGTCGTCGCAAATGCGGACTGTGGACATTTCGCAAAGCGACCGCTTGATCACAAACGTGATCCCTCCCCATCCCGGTCCAGTATCACAAATGCGATAGGGATCTCGCAAATGCGAACTCTTCAAGCCACAGTGTACTTCGCAAAAGCGAAGAAGAACCCGCAAATGCGAGATCAAAAAAAAATCTGAACCTTCTATGAACTCTTCGGAACGCGTCTGAAACACATCCGAACCCTCGGGCTCTAAACCAAAAATCTATACAAGTCTAAAACATAACATGAATTCGCTCGCGCAATCACACTATCAAAATAACATCTGAAACCATGAATCGGACCTCCAAAACATATGAAATCTACAATGAAACTCAAGAACTTCTAAAAACACAACCGATTCCTATCAAATCAACTCGGAATGACGCAAACTTTACGGACAGGTTCCAAATGACAAAATGGACCTATTCCAATTACCGAAAAAGAAATTCAAACACAATAGCTATGAAGTCAACCTACAGTCAAACTTCTATACCTCAAGTTCCCAATTTTTGGCAAAACAACACAAATCAACCTACGGACCTCCGAATTCGATTCTAGGCATACGCCCAAGTCCAAAATCACAAATACGAACCTATCGAAGCCATCAAAATACCATTTCGGGGTCATTTTCACAAAATTCAAACCCCGGTCAACTTATTCAAATTAAGCCTCTAGTGTGAGAATTATTCATCCAAATACATCCAGAAACATCCAAAAATCAAATCTGACGATGCACACAAGTCATAATACACAACATGAAGCCACGCAAGCCCTCGAACCACTTAACGAAATCTCAAGGCTTAAAACAACCGGTCGGGTCGTTACACAGACATAATATAAATTCAAAGCCAACTAACATAAACATTTGTGTCGATACAAAAGAAATCCCCCATAACTAGTAATATAGAGTCATGATCTCTAAAATAGAAGTATAATTCTGGACTACGAAATGAAAATATTGTCTGAATGAAACAATAGCACTGAAATGAAAAGAGACGCCAAAGACTGTGGTTGAGATGCAGCTCTACCTCGTCTCACGGCAACTCACAGCAACAAATCACAATGACTCATCGCTCGGTCCAACACCTGGATCTGCACAATTAAGTGCAAAGTGTAGTATGAGTACAATCGACCACATGTACTTACGAGTATCATAACTAACCTCGGCGAGGTAATAGAGGCAAGAATTATAAATAATACTCTCTAATAGCTGCTTAGTTCATAAATTTCATAAGTTCACAATAATAATACCATTGAATCTTAAAAACATAGATAAATTCACCTTGGTGCACAAGAGATAACATGACATGCTCCGTTTCAATTAACCATCCAGAAAATAGAAAAGATATGCATGACAAGGCATGTATACATAGTTGTTCTAGCATATAGAGAAGATACACGAATAAAACATGTATGCATCCAAGGAAATTGCAAGTAAATAAGAAATGTAATAACCAAAACAAGCACTAATCAGGTTTCCTCATACTGCGTGTACACCATAAAGAGACAAACATGAGTGGGTGACCCTAGGGGGATGGATTTTTTATCCACACGCGGCACAGATAACACACGTGCCATATATAACGCCCGCATAGACAACTCACGTGCTAACATAACTCAGATCCGCACGAACCACTCACGTGCTATTAACCTAATCCATATCACACGGAAAACATATACACGAATACAGGTACATGAACAATGGATATCAAATTACATACTCATGGAATGATATAAGTGACATGCTAAGGTGTATCCATGTGCGAAGTGTACTGCCATATTTCAAATCAGGCGATTACGCCACAAGAATAGCAATTAGCAGTTGAACAGGAGATCAACCAACAAATAATCTCTAACGTGATTCAATATGCTCACAAAGGGCAAACAAACATAATAAGCAAGATAGCATGAAGCTTAGCAATAAAATTCGAGGCACATCATAGCCTAAGCACTACCCCGAGCATGAATAATACCCCAATGCACGCATATGGGCTCAACCCCCTCATACGTGTGCCACCCATAGTGCATAGCCAACATTAATAACTCAGGCAACTAGTGCCTCAACCAAGTTTAGGTAAGATACTTACCTCAATCAAGCTAAACTAATATTCTAGAAATCCCTTCACGCGTGAATCAACCTCCGGACGGCTGGAATCTAGCCAAAATAACTTAACAACATCAGTTAAAGCCATAGGAAACAACCCCAAATAATAAATCTATGATCTTGATACAAACACATAAAGTCAAGCTCGTACCTGCACCACGGAACCCGATAAAACTCATAAATCTCGAACACTCACTCCAATACGAGTCCAATCATACAAGTTTCATCCAATTCTGACTCTGAATCAAGGTTCAAATCGTCATTTTTTATTTTAGAAACGTTTTGCCAAAATCCCTAATTTTCTTCACTTAGATTCATCATTCAATTGCTAAATCAAGGATGGAATCATGAATGATAACCAAATCTAAGTCAAAAACACTTACCCCGATCCAAATCATGAAAATTCTCTCAAAAGTCGCCCAAATCCGAGCTCCCAATCTCAAATGTGATAATATGACTAAAATCCTCAAAATAGAGTACTTAATTGACTGCCTAATGAACCCCTTCGCGATCGTGAAGGCCAAGTCCTCGCCCAGCTACTGCCCCTTCTCCGCGAACGCGAGGCCATCCATGCGAACGCCATACCTTCCTCTGTTGAGCCTATGAAAATGAGATCGCATACATGCAAATGCGATAGCCCAAAAGCGTACCATCCCCCAGTAGGCCTTCCTCTACGCGGATGTTTCACGACCCGAAATCCCAACTATGGGGTCATGATGGCACCTAAGATCCACTTGCTAGGCAAGACAAATTAGCTAAACATTAACTTATTTTAACAATTTAAAAGCAGAACATATAATATTTAAAACTGAAATGCATATGATAAATACAATCGTAACGCAGTCTATACATATCCCAGAAATCTGGAGTCACAAATACATGAGCGACTAGAATAATAGAAATATGTTGTGAAATGAAGTACCAATGTCTGAAACTAAATAAACAGTAAAACAGGATAGAAGGGGACTTCAAGTACTGCGAACGATGTGTAGTTCTACCTCAAGTCTCCTGAATGAGTTGGATCCGAGCAATCTCCTCTAGGCGTCGTTAGGACCAACACCGGGATCTGCAAAAGAAGTGTAGAACTATAGTAAGATTACAACCGACCCCTTTTCTCTATAAGTGCCGAGTCTAACCACGACGAAGTAGCGACGAGGCTGTGATAGGACACTCACTATAAACCTGCAATTAATAATAATAATAATAATAATAATAATAATAATAATAAATAAAAAATAAAAATAGAAATACAAATAAAGTAGTAAACTCATAAGAATAGGACCCAAAAGGTCAATTAACAGAAGGCCCCAAAATAACATCATCTCGTAACCTCAAATCATAGTACAGAAATAAAGCACTACAACTACAAATAGTTACAGCATATCATATTGCATTGCGCCATGCAACCCGATCCCAGTATTTCACCATATATGTTGCTACGTGCAACTCGATCCCAATATCATATCAATATTTGTTGCGGCGTGCAACCCATTCCCATTATCAATTTATTTCAATATTGTTGCAGCGCGCAACCTATTCCCAAGATCAACTCATTAACATGAACAACTCAACTCAACCAAATTCTGTAATCTCAGCACAGAAGGAAATAAAGCGTATAGAACATCAAGGAACTACCAGTACAAACAGAGAATAACCAATACATTGTATTTACAAACCTTGAAAAATCATCAATATAAGAATAGCTACAAGACTCCCACAATCAGACACAATATAATATAGTGCACAAGAAAGGTAAAGACAATAAAGGCAAGTAAAAACATGAATCAACGAAGATATACAATTAATACAGGTAGGGACATAAAGTAGATGAGTAGGTATTGATTGAAGAAAGAATAAATCGAACATGCAGAAACTAATTGACAGATAACAAATAAGGCATGAGTAACAAGTAAGGACATGTAGCAAATCAAAGTATGTAATGAAATATAACATAGAATAATTAAAGATATAAAGGCAAATATCCCAACCGGCATGCTTTAACCAATGACAGCGCATATGCACTTGTCAACTCGCATATACGTCGTCCCCACGCATAACTCACGTAACGAATAGACCAACAAGTCCTAATTCCCTCAAGTCAATATTAAAAATAACACTTACCTCTTTCCGCAATCAAATCAATAATCAACCACGGATTTTCCTTTCGCACAAGCCTCTAAACCAACAAAATCTAGACAATTATTCATCAAGCAATCCAAAATAAGCTTTAGAAACTACCCAGGAATGAAAAAGATTCAATTTTGATCATTTTTGAAAAAGTCAAAAAAGTCAACCCCGGGCTCGCTTGGAAAGAATCTGAGATTCGTTCCAAACCCCGATTACCTATTCACCCCCGACCTTGATTAGGTGATTTGTTTAAAAATCTGTCCTCAACTTGGGGTCTAAATCTCAATTTTATAAAATCCCTAAATTCTACCAATTACCCCTAATTGCTATCATGAAATTCATAAATTTAAGGTTAAAAATCAATGAATGATTATGGAAATACATCAAAGTAAGTTAAAAAGAACTTACCAATGAAGTTGGGATGAAAATCTCTTCAAAAACCTCTAATCTGAGCTCTAGGTTTCAAAACAGAAGAAAAAACATGAAATCCTGACTTAGATCTTTAATTTAACTGGGCGTCAGGTGTTCTTCACGTTCACGAAGCACCTGCCGTGTTCGCGAAGTGCACAAGTACGCTGGCATTCGCGTTCGCGAAGGCATTTCCCCGCCAAGCTCCGCGTTCGCATCCCATGTGCCGCGTTCGCGATGAAGGAGCACCTGCCTTCCCCTGACTTTCCAAAAATGGTCTGAAACCAATCTGAAACTCACGCGAGTCCCTCGGGCTCCAAAACGAACATTCAAACAAGTGTAATAACATACTACAAACTTACTTGCTACCTAAAATTACCAAAATAACATCAGATAACAAAAATCGATCGTTAAAACTCAAGGAATTCAACTTATAATCTCATTTTTCACAATCTTTCACATAATGCGCCAAAATGCGCCCGGGTCATCCCGGACCCAAAACAAACATGCGTACAAGTCCAAAAATATCATACGAACCTACCGGAATCATAAAAATACCAATCCGAGATCGTTTACAAAGAACGTTGACCGTGGTCAACTCTAGCCTTATTTTAAGTCAAAATCACCTTTTCTTTAAAATTTCACGTAAAAACTTTCCGAAAAATGACACGAACCACACACGCAAGTCATATAACTTCAAACGAAGCTATGGTAAGTCTTAGAACATAGAAATAAAGGCTAGTACTCAAAACGTCCTATTGAGTCGTCATAGAATGCGACGCCCAGGTCGCGAACACGAAGCCCACTGTCACCCATGCTCCCCGAATGCGGCCACCTCATCATGAATGCGAAGAGAAAACATCACCTTCAACCAAAACACACTTTAAGATCATGACACACCATCAACGATCGCGAAGAACACCAGAATGTCATAAACCAGCTGATCCAAAACAAGGAGAAATGGTCTGAAACCCATTTGAAACACACCCGAGACCCTCGGGACACAGTCTAATCATACCAAACAATCCCAAAACATAACACGAACCTAGTCGATGCCTCAAATCACATATAATAACATCAAAACAATGAATCCACCTCAATCCAAACTTAATAAACTAATCCAAATTTTTCGAATTCAAAACTTACGCTGAACATGGCTAAACAACTTGGAATGACCTCAAATTTTATACACAAGTCCCAAATGACAAAATGAACCTATTCTAACTTCTGGAACCAAAATATGAATCTGATAACATCAAAGTAAACTCCCAGTCAAACCTATGAACCTTCCAAATCTGCAGGTTTCCAATATTTGCCATTTCAAGCCAAAATAACTTAGGAACCTCCGAATCAAAATCCGGACATGTGCCTAAGTCCAAAATCACCATAGAGACCTATTGGAACCATCAAAACACCATTCTGAGATCGTATACACAAAAGTCAAACCTTGATCAACTTTTATAACTTAAGATTCCACCCTTGGAACTAAGTATTCCAACTCACTCCAAAACCTTCCCGAACCCAAACCAACTATACCCGCAAGTCACATAACAACAAATACACATACGGGAAGCATCAAATATGGTAACGGGGATAAAATACACAAAATAACCGGCCGGATTATTACATTCTCCCTCCCTTATAGTGAGGGGATTAATATGGATCCTAAGAAGATTGAGGCAGTTCAAAGTTGGCCCAGACAGTTCACTGATACAAAGATCTAGAGTTTCCTTGGCTTGGCAAGGTATTATCGCTATTTTGTGAAGGGGATTTCATCTATCGCAACCTCATTTACTAGGTTGACTCAGAAAGGTGCCCCATTCAGGTGGTCTGATGAGTGCGAGGAAGGCTTTTAGAAGCTTAAGACTGCCTTGACTACAACTTCAGTTCTGATTTTGCCTTTGGGGTTGAGTTCTTATACAGTCTATTGAGATGCTTCACAAGTTGGAATTGGACGTGTGTTAATGCAGGATGGTAGAGTGATTGCTTATGTTTCGCATCAGTTGAAGCCCCATGAGAAGAACAACCTAGTGCACAATTTGGAGTTGGCAACCATTGTCCACGCGCTCAAGATTTGGAGGCATTATCTCTATGTTGTGTCATGCGAGGTGTTCACGTATCACAGGAGTCTCCAGCATCTATTCAAGCAAAAAACATTTTAGCTTGAGGCAACATAGGTGGTTGGAGCTATTGAAAGACTATGATATCACCATTCTTTATCATCCCGGGGAGGCCAATGTGGTAGCCGATGCCTTGAGTAGCAAGGCGGAGAGTATGGGAGTCTTGCTTTTATCCCAGCTGGGGAGTGACCGTTAGCTTTGGATGTTCAGTATTTGGCCAATTGATTCATGAGGTTGGATATTTCGGAGTTTAGAAGGGTTCTTGCTTGTGTTGTATCATGGTCATCCTTGTTTGAGCGCATTAAGGCGCGTCAGTATGATGATCCCCACTTGCTTGCCCTTAGGGACACAGTGCAACACGGTGATGCCAAGGAGGTGACTATTGGTGATGATGGGGTATTGAGTCTTCAGGGTCGGATTTTTGTTCCTAATGTGGATGGATTGAGAGAGTTGATACTTGAGGAGGCCTATAGTTCACGGTATTACATTCATCTGGGTGCCGCAAAGATGTACCGTGATTTGAGACAACATTATTGGTGTTGGAGGATGAAAAATGATATTGTTGAGTATATTGCATGGTGTTTGAACAGCCAACAGTGAAAATATGAGCATCAGATACCGGGTGGTTTGCTTCAGAGGTTAGACATATCAAAGTGGAAGTGGGAGTGTACCACTATAGATTTTTAGTTGGGATGCCATGGACCTTGAGGAGATTTGATGTAGTGTGGGTCATTGTGGACAAACTGACCAAGTCTGCACACTTCATTCCAGCATGACTACTTAAACTTCGGAGCAACTAGTTGGAATTTAACTTCGAGAGATTGTTTGCCTTCATGGTGTGCATGTGTTGATTATCTCGGATCGAGGCACTCAATTTACATCACATTTTTGGAGAGCAGTGTAGCGTGAGTTGAGCACACAGGCCGAGATGAGTACATCATTTTATCCCCAGACTGACGGGCAGTCCGAGCGTACTATTCAGATCTTGGAGGACATGTTGCTAGCATGTGTCATTGATTCAGGGGGTCAGTGGGATCAGTTTCTACCATTAGCAGAGTTCTCCTACAACAACAATAATCAATCGAGTATCCATATGGCTCCGTATGAGGCCTTATATCTGAGATGATGATCGTTCTTAGGTTGGTTAGATTGAGCCTGGGGAGGCTAGGTTGTTGGAAACTGGTTTGGTTCATGATGCTTTGTAGAAGGTGAAATTGATCCAAGAGCAGCTTCGTACCGCACAGTCCAAGCAAAAGAGTTTTGCTGACAGGAAGGCTCGTGATGTGGCATATATGGTGGGTGAGAAGGTTCTACTTAGAGATTCTCCCATGAAGGGTGTGATGAGATTCGGGAAGTAGGGAAATTTGAGCCCTCGTTATATTGGTCCTTTTGAGATTCTAGTGAGAGTTGGAGAGGTGGACTACAGACTTGCTTTCCCACCCAGCCTATTGGTGGTTCATCCGTTGTTCCGTGTTTCTATGCTTCGGAAGTATTATGAGGATCCGTCAAATGTGTTGGATTTCAGCTCACTGTAGTTGGAATAGGATTTGACTTATGATGAAGAGCTAGTGGCTATTTTGGATAGGCAAGTTTGCAAGCTGAGGTTGAAGAATATTGCATCGGTAAAGGTTCAATGGAGGGGTCAACTGGTCGAGGAGGTGACTTGGGATACCGAGAATATTATACCTTGATTTTTGGCAGGATATTTAATTGTCGGGAACAATTATGCTTTCTATTGTATTCCTATCCTTGCGTTGTGTTTATGTGATTAGTAGTTTTGTGTCTTCTTGACCCGCACGTATGTTCGCGAGTGGAAAAGTTTCTCTATTCCTATGGATCGGGTCGTATGCCTTGGCAGTGCTATGCAATAGCATTATAGATCGGGCCATACGACTTCGACAGTATTATGAGATATATCTATGGATCGGGCCGTATGACCTCAGCAGTGTATACTACTATTATGGATCGGGTTATACAACCTCGATAGAATTTGTGCATAATATTATATAGAGGTCAAAGTACACATTAGTCGTTTCCTGACTTAAGAATTAACATTGTCTTCATTATACTCGTTCGTTCGATATATCATATGACATTTGTTGATTTCATAACTATTTCTATGTTGAAAATCATGTTGTTTATATTTATCTATTTCGTTGCTACATGTTGGGCTTTATACATGTCTACGTTTATGTACTTTGTTATTAGACCACTAGTAAGTCTTGATGTCGACCCTTCGTCACCAATTCTTCGATATTAGACTAGATACTTACTGGGTATGTATTGACTTATGTACTCATACTACACTTCTTCACTAATTGTGCAGCTACTGAGGCAGGAACTTCATATGGTCACCAGGGCATGTAGAGGCGCTACCCGAAGACTTAATGGTGAGCTAATTTCCATGCTTCGAACCGCAACACCCGGAGTCTCTTTCCCCTATGTGTATTTTGTTCCGACTATTTTCATTCTAGACAGTAATTATAGTGGTTTTGTATATTCTACTAAAGCTCATGAAATTGTGACACCGAGTTTTGGTGATTTCTAGTAGATGTTCATGGTTGTATCGAATATTATCATCATTTTGCTTTGTGTTTTGTTCATAATTTTTGACTTAGTAGGAATGAAAGTATTTCGATGGTTTCCAAACTTAATTCCACTTTATTAATGTAATTCTTGATTCTAAAAGTTTAATGAACTAATAATTGTGTTAGAGTTTTACCGTTGCCTAACGGCAACATTGGGTACCATCACGGCCTATGATGGGAATTGGGTCGTGACTGCTTGTTATCATAGCACTAGCTTCACATAGGTTTCACGAGTCTTGCAAATCGATGCGGAGACATCCGTACTTATCTTCGAGAGGCTATAGGGTGCTAGGAAACTTGTCCTTCTTTATCTCCTATCGTGCAGTCGATGTTGTTCTATTTCTAAATATTTCTTTTATTCTTTCATAGATAGTGAGAACGCACACGAAGGCATTACCTGGTGGCAGAGAGGTTGCTCCCCCGATGGTCGCAGGTAGAGGCAGAGGTCGAGGGAGGTCTAGAGCTCCTGGTAGAGGATGAGGGCATCCTATAGTTGCCCTAAGGATATCGCTACTGAATCTGGTGGAGGACCCCATTATTGAGAAGTGGGATGAGGTACCTGCAGCCGAGCAAGCCCTAACAGACTTTATGACCACATAAGGCTTCTGGGAGTTTGTTGCTATTTATAGACTCTATGACTCAGGCAGGACAATTTCCAGCGGACCCGGCCACATCTCAAGTAGGAGGGGGAGCACAGACCCCTACCGCTCATGCGTCGGGCCACGTTGCTGCTGTTTATCAGACCCTAGGTGCACTACATGCAGGTAGGGTTCAGCCGATTGCAGCGGCTAGAGTTGAGACCATATCGGCCGCGACCGTTGAGGAGAAAAAATGGCCGGACAGATTTACTAGGCTTTATTCTCTCATCTTTGGCAGTGAGAAGTCAGAGGACCCACATGATTTCATTGACCATTGCAGGAAGAGGATGTATAATTTGGGACTAGTGAAGTCCAACGGAGTGGACTTCAAACCATTTCAGCTAGATGGGAAGGCACGTAGATGGTGGCAGCCTTATCTCCTGAGTAGGCCAGTAGGTTTTTCTCCCTTGACTTGGGATAAGTTCACACACCTCTTCTTGGAGAAGTATATTCCATCTTCTTAGTGAGAGAAGTTATGGGGTCAGTTCGAGCGGCTCCAGTAGGGTCAGATGTCTGTAATTGACTATGAGGCGAGATTCACTGAGTTGTCTCATCATGCATCTATCATACGCCCCATAGATGCAGAGAAAGTGTGGAGGTTTATTGCAAGCTTGCACTATAGGATTCAGATTTCTTGGCTCGGGAGGTAGAGATGGGGATTCCTTACTATCAGATTGTGGAGATAGCTCGGAGGATTAAGCGTATTCACAAATAGGGTAGAGACTTCACATCAAGGGATAAGCGGCCTCGACATTATGGTGGATTGAGTGGTGCCCCGTTTGGGGGAAGATGTCAAAATATGAGGGGACATACTAGCAGGCCCATGTATTCAGCACCATAGCTTATTCGGGGTGCTCTAGAGCGGTCTTACTTCAACGCCATTCCATAGAGCACCTACTGTCCACCAACTACTCAGGGTTCCTCCAGTGGGCACTCAGTCTATCCGGGTCAGACCCAGGGTCAGTTATTTTCCACACTGAGAGGTTGCTTCGAGTGCGGGGAGCTTTGTTATGTAAGAAAGTTTTGTCCCTAGCTTCGAGGCAAGGCAATGCATCATAGCCATCAACCCATGATTACCGCACCAGGTGCCTCACCGCCTGTCCGACCGGCCTGAGACGGAGGGCAGGTGGGTAGGGGTTGACCTAGAGGTGGAGGCCAGTCAGGTGGTGCTCTGGCTAGATTCTATGCCTTTCCATCCAGACAAGAGGTAGTAGCCTCCGATACAGTGATCACATGTATTATTTATGTCTGTTGTAGAGATACTTTAGTAGTATTTGATCTATTGTCTATTTCTCTTCTCTATTTTATCCTTATCTGGATGTATCTCAGGAGTCCTTGGGTATTCCTGTATATGTTTCCATGCCAGTAGGTCATTATGTTATTGTGAATTGGGTTTACCGATCCTGTGTAGTGACTTTCTGTGGGTTTGAGACCAGAGCAGACCTTCTATTGCTCAATATGATTGACTTTGAGGTTATCTTGGGCATGGACTGTTTGTCTCCATACCATGCCATTCTCGATGGTCATGCCAAGACTGTCAGCTTGGCGATGCTAGAGTTTCCAAGGGTGGAGTGGAGAGGTCGATCTATTAGTAAATCCAGTCGGGTTATTCTTTCTTGAAGGCTAAACATATGGTTGAGAAGGATTGTTTGGACTATCTGACCTTTATTCGAGATACTTCCATGGAGACTCCCACGATAGATTCAGTGCTATGGTGCGGGAGCATTTCGATGTATTTTCTGTTGATTTACTAGGCATACCACCGGATCGTGATATCGATTTTGGTATTAATTTAGTACCAGGCACCCAGCCTATCTCTATTCCGCCTTATCATATGGCTCCATCAGAATTGAGAGAGTTGAAGGAGCAGCTTGAGTAGTTGCTCAAGAAAGGATTCATCAGGCCAAGTGTATCACCTTGGTGTGCACCGGTATTGTTTGTGAAGAAGAATGATTGGAGTATGCGGATATGCATTAATTACCGCTAGCTGAATAAGGTAACCGTCAAGAAAAAGTATATGTTGTCGCGTATTGATAATTTATTTGATTAGCTTCAGGGTGCTAGAGTGTTATCAAAGATCGACTTGAAATCTGGGTATCATCAGTTGAGGATTCGTGCTTCAGATATTCCGAAGACGGCTTTCCGAACTAGATATGGGCACTACGAGTTCCTAGTGATGTCCTTCGGCTTGACTAATGCTCTGGCAACATTTATGAATTTGATGAATCGGGTGTTCAAGCCATATCTTGACTCATTTGTCATTGTCTTCATTAATGACATATTGATCTACCCGCGAAGCATGGAGGAGCACGAGCAGCATTTGAGGATAGTGCTTCGAACTTAGAGGGAACAAAAGCTATATGCTAAGTTCTCCAAGTGTGAGTTATGGTTTTTGTGGCTTTCTTGGGGCATGTTGTGTCCAGTGAGGACATTAAGGTGGATACAAGGAATATCAAGGCAATCCATAGGTGTCCTTGTCCTGCCACAGTGACTGAGATCAGAAGTTTCTTGGGGTTAGCAAGTTATTATCGCCAGTTTGTGGAGGGCTTCTCATCTATTGTAGCTACTTTGACTAGATTGACCCAGAAGGGTTCTCAGTTCAGATGGTCCGATGATTGCAAAGTGTGCTTTCAGAAGCTCAAGACCACATTGACTATAGCACCAGTGTTTGCCTTCCGGTTCAGAGATGTACATTGTGTATTATAATGCTTCACGCGTTCAGTTGGGTTGTGTATTGATTCAGGAGGGGGGAGTTATTGCATATGCTTTATGTCAGTTGAAGCCCCACAAGAATAATTACCATGTGAACGATTTGGATTTGGATGCGATAGTTCATGCTCTCAAGATCTGGAGGCATTATATTTATGGAGTGTCGTGTGAGGTTTACACCGATCACCGCAGTTTGTAGCAATTGGTTAAGTAGAGGGATATTAATCTGAGGCAGCGCAGGTGGCTTGAGTTACTGAAGGACTATGATATTACCATACTTTGTCATCTGGCCAAGGCGAATGTGGTTGCGGATGCCTTGAGTAGAAAGGTCGAGAGTATGGGTATTTTGGAGTTCATTTCAGTAGAGGAGAGGCGATTTCCTTTGGACATTAAGTCCTTAGCTAATCGACTTGTGAGGTTGGATATTTCTGAGCTCGGTCGAGTTCTTACATGTGTTGTGGCGCTGTCTTCCTTATTCAAACAAATTAAGGCTCGTCAGTATGATGATCCGCACATGCTTGTTCTTAGAGAGACAATACTACGAGGTGATGCCATGGAAGTTACTATCGGGAATTATGGTGTTCTGTGACTCCAGGGCCGCTTATGTGTTCATAATATTGATGGCCTGTGGGAGTCGATTCTAGAGAAGGCACATAATTCGCATTATTCCATTCATTCACCTGCCATGAAAATGTATCGTGATCTGAGATAGCATTACTGGTTGCGGCGGATGAAGAATGACATAGTTGATTTTGTGGCGAGATGTTTGAATTGCGAACAGGTTAAGTAAGAGCACCAAAGTCTAGGTAGCTTACCTCGGTAGATGGTTATACTGGAGTGGAAATGGGAGCACATCACTATGGATTTTGTGGTTTATTCGTTGCGTACGTTGAGGAAATTTGATGTCGTTTAGATCATTGTCAACACACTGACTAAGTATGCACACTTTAATCCAGTTATGACTACAAATACATCAGAGAGGTTGGCCCAAATTTATATCTAAGAGATCGTTCGGCTGCATGGCGTGCCTATTTCTTGTCACGCCCCGACTTCGGGGGAGCTCGAAGCCTGCTAGATTTCCTTCTACCCAACTCATCCATAAATAAAGGGAAGATAAATTTCATTAATTAACACCAAACTAATTCATGAACAACACAAATTCCATCACCATTAGTTACTTCATTTTAAAATCTCAAAATACATACACTTTCATAGTTGAAGTGAAACAAGTGATTCAAATACAACAAGACTAGTTTGACTTTCCCAACACCCATATATAGAACCCACACTATGTCTACGGAACCTCTAATATATACAAAAGAGTACAATGATAGTGCCGGCAATAAGGCTCCGGCTATACCTCAAAACAGAATACACATGGAACAAAAGATGCACGACCCCAAAAAGAGTGTACAGCTATCACTGGTCAATGCCTCCCGATGTGAAACCACCTGCATCCATTAAATATGCAGCACCCCCGGCAAGAGGGACATTAGTATATGTGGAATAGTACTAGTATGAAAACCAAAATACCTATTCAAGGACTTGAAAATACAACATTAATATGATGAATCATGGTAACAATAAAAGGGCTTAGATAGTCGTTAAAGCTAAAGCAACTTTATTAAGAACTTCCAGTAATATTTATAACTTTCAGTTCGGGGATCCTCTATAACCAGCTTTACACAAAGCGACCCTGCCGCCTCACCCTAATGTATGTGGGTGGAGGTGCAACTACAGTACCGTAAAATCCACACAGAGCGGCCCTACTGCCTTACCCCTATGTATGTGGGTGGAGGTGCAACCATAATACCATAAAATGCACACAAAGCGGCCCTACCGCCTTACCCAAATGTACTCTCACCACCCATAATCAACCCAAATCCGAAATTGAAGAATTGGAGGAAGAAATTCTTACCTCTTTGAAGCCCTAGCAAGTTCCTTTTGATGAAATTCCAAGATTGTATCAATGTAGAGTAGTGAAATCCTTAATCCTCCCTTTCCTCTCTCTAGAATAGCTCTCACCTCTCTCTAAAAATATCACATGAACCTTCAAAAATGAACCCCAAAGCCTTTTTCAAAAAATGGGATCGGGTAAAATTTCAAAAATTTAAACTTGCCGAAATCGGGTCTGCGGTCGCAGATCGGACAGCAAAACAAGTATGCGGCCCGCAAAGGGGACCACAGAAAAGGGTCCCAAAACTAGGCTATTCGGGTTGGGTCTGCGCCAGGTATGCGGTCCGCGGACCAGTTCTGCGGTCTGCGGTCCGTGGACCAGTTCTGCGGTCGCATAATGCACCGCAGAACTCCCCTCCGGAAATCTTCATGCTGGATCTGCGATGGATTTTGTAGCCCTCGAAATGGTTATGCGACCCATAATGGACCGCAAAACAACCTCCAAAATTGGCCATTTCTCTGCTTCACTCTGCGGCGGTTCTGCGGCCCGCAGAGTGATTCCGTTGTCTCATAGTGGACCGCAGAAACTCCCTTCTTTGCCAAAAATTTTCTTCACAGGGCCTTACATTTCCATTATTTCAGATCGAGGCATTCAGTTCAATTTGCATTTTTGGAGAGCAGTACAGAGTGATTTGGGCACTTGGGTGGAGCTCAGCATGGCCTTTCATCCGCAGACCAACGGGCAGTCGAAGCGAACAATTTAGATTCTGGAGGATATGCTTAGAGCATGTGTGATTGACTTCGTAGGGCAGTGGTATCGATTCTTACCATTGGCCGAGTTTGCTTGTAACTACTGGTATCAGCCCATCATTGAGATGGCTCTATTTGAGGCCTTGTATGGTCAATGATATCATTTCCCCATCGATTGGTTTGAGCCCGACGAGGCTAGGTCATATGGTACTGATTTGGTAAAGGATGCCTTGGATAAGGTAAAGTTGATTCAGGAGCGGCTTCGCACAGCATAGTCCAGGAACAAGAGTTATGCGGATCAGAAAGCACGTGATATTTCATTTATAGTAGGCGAGAAGGTACTTTTAAATTCTCACTGAGGAAGGGTATCATGAGATTCAGACGGATGGGCAAGTTGAGTCTGAGGTTCATCGGTCTATTCGATATTTTGGAGCGAGTTGGTCAGGTTGCATACTGGCTTGCTTTACCTCCTAGACTATCGGGAGTTCATCTAATATTTCACATGTCTATGCTCTGGAGTACCATGACGACAGATCCCATGTGTTGGATTACAGCTTAGTTCAGATGGATGAGATCTTGGGTTACGAGGAGCAGCCAGTTGCCATTATTGATAGGCAGGTTCGCAAGTTGAGGTCTAAGGAGATTTTAGCGTGAAGGTTCGGTGGAGAGGTTAGCCAGTCGAGGAGGTGACTTGGGTGGTTGAGGAGGACATGCGGAGCAGATATCCAAACTTATTCGGCATTTCACGTATGATTCTAAACCCGTTCGAGGGAGAACGTTTGTTTAAGAGGTGGAGAATGTATTGAACTGATCGGTCATTTTACTTTCTAGATCCCCATTTCCCTATTTAAGACTTTACATACGTCATTTTCCCATTTTATGACTTGCGAGGACGGTTGGTTTGGCTTTTGAAGGGTTCGGGATAAATTTAGAACACTTAGTTCCATAATAGTGGCCTAAGGTGGCCAAGGTTGACTTGAGTCAAAACTTTGAGTAAATTACCTCAGAATTAGGATTTGGATGTTCTAATAGGTTCTTCTGGTGGTTTTGGACTTGGACATATATTCGGATCTAGTTTCGGATGGACCAGATGCGTTTCGGCGATTATTTTCGAAAGTTGGCCTTTTAAAGGTTTTAGAGTTTTCTAAGTTTGACTCGAAATAGACTTTGGTGTTATCGGATCCCGTTTGGCATTCTGAGCCATGGAGTAGGTTCATAATATCATTTTGGACTTGTGTGTGAAATTTGGTGTTATTATGAGTTGTCTAAGTATGATTCATCGCATTCGGAGTTAGTTAGAAGTTTGAGGTTTAGAAATTGATTAATTTTGTTTTGAGGTGTGATTCTTGGTTTCGATGTTATTTATGTATTCCGAGACTTCGAGTAGGTCTATATTATATTTATGGACTTGTTGGTATGTTTGGACGGGGTCTCGATTGGCTCAGATGAGTTTCGGAACATACGGAGCAAGGTTAAAGTTGGCATATTTTGCTGGTGTTTGGTGTGAATCGCGATCGCGGAAGGCTGTGTGGGGTTGAGGAGGATTTTTTCTATACGATCACGGAATAACATAGAAATCACGGAGGGTGGCTTGGCAGTGCTTCGCATTAGCGCGATTAAGGTCGCGAACATGAAGATTTAGCGGCGAGGGCCAGGGGAGGCAGTTGGTCTACACGATCACGTGGAGGTATCCACGATCGCGGAATAGGGAATTCTGGGGGGCTGCAGTTGAGTCTGCGCGTTCAAAATTGAAGACTCGCATTCATGGTGGTTCTAGTATGGAATCCTTCGCGTTCGCGAGAGCCTTGTTGCATTCACGTAAGGGAAGTCTGGGGTAGAAGCATGTTTGCTCTTCGTGATCGCGATTCTTTGATTCGCGATTGCGAAGGGTAATACCTGGGTGGAATACAAGATTAAATATGGGACTTAGGTTCATTTCACCCATTTTTCTCGTGGCTAGGGCGATTTGGGAGATTTGTTAAGGAGGATTTTCATCAAGTATCATAATGTAAGTAATTTTTACCTATTATGAGTAAAATACATGGATTAGGTGTGGATTTTAACATAGAAATTTGTAGAATTTTGGGTCTTTGTTGAAACCCCTAAAATTTGGTAAAACTAAGATTTAACCACGAAATTGATTATGAAATTAGATATAAATTATATAATTTAGTTCATAATGCTATGGGTAACATTTATTTGCAAAAATTTTCAGAATCCAGGCACATGGGCCGGGGGTTGACTTTTGTTGACATTCCGAGTGGGTTGGGAATTGACTCTAGTAGTTAAATTATGAGTTTTTGAGCATATATTGAGTGTTTTGTATCTCTTTTGACTAGTTTTGGGTTGCTCGGCATCGATTTGAGGTGACTAGTGAGGTGTGGGAGCCGAGTAGTTGGCTTGAAAATGAGGTAAGTCTCTTGCGTAATTTTGTGAGAGGGAACTATACCCATAGGTATTTTATTTGCTATGTGTTATGTGTTATGGGTGCTACGTACATATGAGGTGACGCGCATCCGTGCATAAGATAGATTTATGTTTATGTCCGGGTAGACTTAGACCTACATCAGGCCTTAACTATGCTACTTGAATTAAACTTGCTTGTTATTTACTTAAAATTTAACTGATATATAGACTAGAATTTATGTTTTGACCGAGCTTCTTTACCTTGATTTTTGGCAGGAAATTTATTTGTCGGTAACAATTATGCTTTCTACTGTATTCCTATCCCTGCGTTGTGTTTATGTGATTAGTTGTTCCGTGTCTTCTTGACCCGTACGTATATTCGCGAGTGAAAAAGTTTCTCTATTCCTATGGATCGGGTCGTACGCCTTGGTAGTGCTATGCAATAGCATTATGGATCGGACCATACGACCACGACAGTATTATGAGATGTATCCATGGATCGGGTTGTATGACCTCGGTAGTGTATACTATTATTATGGATCGGGTCATACAACCTCGATAAAATTCGTGCTTAATATTCGATAGAGATCAGAGTACACATGAGTTATTTCCTGACATGAGAATTAACATTGTCTTCATTATCCTTGTTCATTCGAGGTAGCATATGACATTTGATGATTTCATAACAATTTCTATGTTGAAAATCATGTAGTTTATATTTATCTGTTTCATTGCTACATGTTGGGCTTTATACATGTCTACTTTTATGTACTTTGTTATTGGACCACTAGTAAGTGTCTATGTTGATCCCCCGTCACTACTTCTTCGAGGTTAGACTAAATACTTACTGGGTTCGCGTTGATTTATGTATTCATACTACACTTCAGCATTAATTATGCAGCTACTGAGGCAGGTACTTCAGGTGGTCACCCGGGCGCGTAGATGCACTACCCGAAGACTTAGTGGTGAGCTGTTTTCCCTCCTTTGATCCGCAGCACCTGGAGTCTCTTTCCCCTGTGTTTATTTTATTCTGTTTATTTTCATTTCAGACAGTAGTTATAGTGATTTTGTATATTCTACTAGATGCTCATAATTTGTGATACTGGATTTTAGGGATTTCTTGTAGATGTTCATGGTTGTACCTAATATTATTATCATTGTGCTTTATGTTTTGTTCATACTTTGTGACTTAGTAAGAATTAAAGTATTTTACCATGGTTTCCAAACTTAATTCCACTTTATTAATGTAATTCTTGATTCTAAAAGTTTTGTGACCGAATAATTGTGTTGGAAGTTTACAAAGGCTTGCCTAACGACAGGTTGGGTGCCATCACAGCCTACGGGAGAAATTAGATCGTGACATTTTTCTTTTGTGACGGTTGATTTTTATCCCATGTAGGGATTCAATTTTCTCCGATTGTTGCATTGGCATCTATTGAAGAGTGCAAGAATCAAAGTTATTTCATTCATGGATGAATTTTCATTTTGGGATTAATATGCTATGGCATTTACATTACTCCATAAATGGGTTTGTTGAAATGGAGTTATTGATACAATCTGTTGTTGGGCGGTATACATTGCTGATAAAATATAGCTTGAAACTGATGTAGTGCATTATTATGATGCTCATAAGACTTCACCATTTTTATGTTTTCGAAATTTTGAAAGCCACTTCCAACTATTTGTCAAAACTCCAATCCAAGTGATTTTTTATATGGTTGTGGGTTTGTGCAAAGTACAGAGGAGGGGGCTAATATAGAGGTTGTGGTGGTAAATTCAAAGTGGTGGCAGTGAATATGGTGATTTGGTTATGTGGCGGTGGTGGTAAGGTGAAGGGGGAGGTGGTGTTAGAGGGAATAGGGATAAAGTGGGATTTGGGTGATGAGGTGGCATGCGACATGGCATCCATCTCAGTAATATGTCAGGTCATGTGAAATAATAATGTCATGGTGGAAGGTCCTAATGGAAGACGAGTACTTTTGTACCAGTTTTATGACGTCGGAGACTGTAATAGACCAATAGTATAACGAAAAATATAAATACTCCTTTTCGAATAGTAAAAGGGTATTTTTTATCCTTAACCTACCCATTTATCATCATCCTATTTACCCACATAACATTTCCCAAGAAGTCATTGGTAGCATTCATACGCCATCACTGGAGAATCCACTGAAGCTCACCATTTCTTCTCCATCAAAAATATTATAGCAGAATAACAAAAATCATACTTCCACATCTAAATTTCTAGAAAATTTGCAACCATGGTGAATCATAGTTGTATCTATACGAAACCTATCTGCAATTTATAGTTCTAGTGCAGTCCTTTTAGGATTAAAAAAATACCCTTTTCCTCTAATACCTAAATTTTTTATTTCAATTATTATTCATTCTGACATGTCTAGGTAGTGTAGTTATAGCATTTAAACTTTAATTTGCTAGAAAAATTGAATATAACAAATGTTGTGCACCTTCACCCGCTGGTTCCCGTCAATTATGGTGGCAATATATAGGTAGTAGCAGCTATAATAGAGGTGGAAGCAGAAGCGTATCAAGGATTTCAAGAATATGAGTGCACTATCTTTAAGATAGATATTTGATTCGATTATATAAAATTTTATGGTGAAAAGAAGTTGGCAAGGAAAATATAATTAATGCTATATCCACAAAATAGCATACACTTTACAATTATCCTTGACGAGTTTTTATACTTTAAAAACGGTCAATAATAGTATCATTACTTACCATTTTAAATATCTCTTGCTCTATATAGCAAACTAAACAATCATTCGAAAATCATCTTTGATCCTATTAAGTAGATCATTTTTGATGTACTTCATTGATGAGGATGCTTTTTTCATGCTTGCGATAGCAACAGGTAGAACTACATGGGGCCTCGAACCCTTGACCTAGGAGACAAAAGGGGTACTTAATCACTAGTGCACTAAAGTAGTCATTTGAGCATGGGTGGCCACAACTATATTTAAGTATACAATTGGAAAAATTACTATTGTTATACATAGCATAGGGAGGGGAGCATGGGTGCATGTACCCCCACCCCCCTCCAAATAAATCCGCCCCTTGATGGAATTGGTGAGTTTTGATTGAATTTCATGGTGAGTCTCCATTGGAGATGGTAAAGAATGCTGAGGCAAATATGCACAATGCGGAAGAAATCCGTAACAAAAGGTATAATTTCTACGGCTAATCAAGTAATGCATCAAGTATCTGGAATAGCAAAGTTCAATACCTTACGCAAGTCTACTCTCAGGCTAAAGTATAAATTAAAGCATTTAAACAGGTAAGAATAACTCAAATAGTACAACTAAAACATGGTGTGAGTAAGTCTACCCTTACATAATCAAGAATCTAGTATACGCATGGACACTAGTCACCTCATACGTGCGCAGCTCCCATAACACGTAGCACATAACAAATATAGCACCTACGAGGTAAATTCCATCTTACAAGGTTAGACAACCCTTTAACGTGAGGGTTTTCAAAATCGAAGAGCTTGTTGCTGCGGGGGCGAAACAAGCCCAACTGGAAGAGAAGTACAGGAAAATTATTGAGCATAATAGGCTCTTTAGTTCAACTGTCCGTGACCTTGATATTAGCATCAGATCTGTTAGGTCCGCTCGGGAAAGCCTTTCTACCGAGGTAACTCACAACTCAAAGAACTTAAGCGCTGAGCGGCTTCCCTCATTATTGAAAAAACTTACGCCATGTATATCATGAGGAGAAAAACCTTGGAAGATCCCAAAGCAGGTATCATTGACTTTGATGCCGAAATTGCTAAGGCCCGAGAGCTTGAGTTAGCTGCTAAAAATAGACTCCCAGCGCAGTCTGATGCTCCTGGCCCTTCTAGTTTCGGTTCCGAGTTCTCGGGAACTAAAGAGGAATCGGAGGGCGATGATGCTGAAGAAACTTGGGAAAATGCCGATTCATCCGAAACCAACCCTTTAACGTGAGGGTTTTCATAAGAGAGACCCTCTTATGTTTACGGTGCTCTTGAAGAGAACATCTCCTGTTCATTACGGCACTAGTATTTGAAGTACTTGTTTAACTTTCAAATGACAAAGTTAGTTCATCGTTCAGACAAGAAACAAGATAAAAACAAAAGAATTTCATTTCATTTAATTCCTTCTATTTTCAAAAGTACACAAGCATTTGCTATGCTAAAACGAAATTGCCATTACTTGTGGCTATCTTGTACAACTTATTTCTACGGGGCTGGCTGCGCAGTCCCTGGTTCCGATAATGCATTTATGTTTCCGAATTTTCATTTCCCGGTCGATGTGGCAGTCATTGATGTCGTATCCTCATATCATTCCCCCCTAGTGTTCGAATGTGAAGAATGTGAATTGGAACACTGGAAGTCTTGTACCTTTAACGATCCCATCAATGAATTGCTAGATAATCCTTAACTCGGTAACACACCTTACTTCCCCTTAGGAATCTATGCTATCGAGCAAAAGACTATCTAACAACCCTCTAGTGATTTGTGCTCGTGAACGGTCGGGTAACCTTTGCTCGATAGCAAACTTAACTTCCCAGTGGGAATTTGCTACAGAGACAAAGACTATCTAACCGTCCCCGAGTGGAAACGTGCTTGTTTACCTTACTATTAAAGGTCTTATTGTTGTTGTCTTCATAGTATACTTTTTGTTGCTGCCTCGTTAAAAACCTTGCCAGAAAAATCCAATTGGAACAAAAATTGAACGAAGGGAAAAAGTGGGCAGCACATACTTTCTGATTGGATAATGTTTATCAGTAATAATATCTTTTGAGGTGCGTCACGTTCCAATTGCTGGGCAATGTGTCTCCATTCTGGTTCTCCAACTCGTATGAACCTTTCCCGGTGATAGCTGAAATCCGGTAGGGACCTTCCCACGTTGGACCTAGTTTCCCCGCGTTGAGCTCCCGGGTATTTTGAGTTACTTTTCTCAGAACCAAATCTCCTACTTTGAAATAATGAAGGTTGGCTCTTCGATTATAATGCCGCTCCATTCTCTGCTTTTGCAGTCCCTCTGTTCCTCGAACAGCTCCAAGTTGATTAACATTGCTTCGTTGTTCGATTCTTCAACTTCTTTTTTTTCATCCTCATGGGCTTGTGGCATATCTATTCCTTTTGTTACTTAAAGTTAAGAGCTTAATGCAACTACATGTATTGTGAAATCCATATCACATTCAAGGTGCTAGAACATTTCAAGTTAAACTGATTTTCCCTACATTCCAAGAGGCGACTAGTGTCACGTACTTGGCTATTTCTCTTTGAGGTCTACTATTGCCGAACAAGGCACATATGGAATGAAATAATTGTTGTTGTCCTTTTCATGACTCATAGTCTTTCAAGAATAACGGACACTAATGTCTTTATCCTCCTGACCATGCCTCCCATATGTCATATGTCTAAAATGACTCATTTTTTTTAAATCTTAGAATCATGAACATGGTCCCTACATTATCAATGCCTACTAGGCAACTCTATGCCTCATTTGTCGAATCAATTATTTCATCAAAATGATTAACCATGTCAGCACTATTAGTAGTAACCTTCATGTCTCTTATGATATAACCTCCTGAAATGCCCTGCTCAGCACATTGATGGATTCTTGAAATATTCCAGTCTATTCTCGGACTTCGTTGTTCCTATTTATAGTAACCTATGGGGGTTGAAGGTTCAAACATGTCAAATAAGAAGCATCATCCCTTGATCAAATATATTGGATAGAAAATTTTAAGGTCATATTCATGCTATCACATCTTAGAGTAATTGTTGGATGTCGCCAAAGGTTTAGTTTGGGTATTTGCCGTAGAGATTTAGAGTTGAAGAAAGTAAACGGGTTATTCTCAATATTTTCTTCATGAGGATGTTATGTGAATTGCTAATAAAGGTAAAGTATGTGTAGTCACATTAGGCCTTATGAAATCTTGAAGGAAATAGGCCAAACTATGAGTATGATATTTTCCCATTGTTGTCCTCCATGCACCCAATGCATCATGTATCTAGGGTCCAGAAGGTTGTTGGAAATCCTTTGCCTATCATTCCGGTGGAAACTATTGAAGGTGAAGTTAATGGGTAATTGGCTTATAAGAGGTACCTAGTTGTCATTATTGTTAGATAAGTCCGGAAATTGAGATCTGCCTCCGTCAAAGTAAAGGAAGTATTCTCATTTGCCTGTATAACCAAATGGTTGTGGTTCAAAAGGGTACTTGTTATGTGTTATGATTTAAATATGTGCAACTCATGTCTAGATACCACTTCTGTTAATGTAATGTCTTTAATGTTGAGATCAGTGTTGTTGATATATACTGTGATGCTTTGTTAAGTTATGGATATGTTGTTAGGTATTGTGTTTGGGATTCTCTGGCAGGTGGATAGGACCCAATTACAGGGGAGACTCTGCCGAAACTTTTGAAATTTTTTGGAGTTAGTCAAATTTGGGGGCTTGAAATGTTTGAAAGAAGATTCGAGTTATGTTAGGTGTCTATGGTGGACTCTAACCCTCATTCGACTACGAATGATCCTAAGCGGGGGAGAATGTAAGGCCCCGTTAAAATTTTCTAATGATTTATGATTTTAAAGTGCGCCAACTATATTTGGGAATAATGTATTCGAGTATTAAAGGAGACCTATGGGATAGGACCACATCATTTTGAAATGAAAATATGTGTTTAAGTTGTGTAGGAACATACTAAGGAGTTTTGAGAATGGCAAGAACTTGTGTGGAACAAGTTGGATACATTAAGTGGAAAGAATGTTTCAATTGGCACAATACCCTAATTCATATGAATAGAACTCTGTCCATATAATGACTTAGGTGGTGCTCTACTTATCAAATTAAATCCCTTTGAGTCTAGTTTCCAACTCATTAAATCGTTCATCATTTGGATATTTCTACAGAAAGTTATGGCCATTATACTGGACCTATGCCATATGCGCGACAAGATGCGCGGCCGCGCATATTAGAGGGTATTCTGCCTCAGGTGCATGATCGCGCATGTAGGAGACCTAAAAATACTCTCAAGTCTGGGAAAGAGAGTGTCTAAGTCATTTCTTCAAGACTAGGGCTTTCTATCCATCACCCATCCGGCCAAGGTGTCACGACCCAAACCGATGGGCTACGACGGGCACCCGGTGCCTTACTCAATCGAGTACCAACGTAACGTATCTTCCTCATTACATCAATATAGGTAAGTGGGCCAGAAGGGGCGTCATGATATAAACAGAGTAAACATGAGGGAATTACCCGATATAGAATGACCCAACCTGATATAAAAACTCATACACGTGACATACGGGCCTATAAGGCCAACATGATCATTTGTAAACTCAAAACATAGGCCGACAAGGCCATACAAGTATCTGTATACATGACATCTATCTACAAGCCTCTAAGAGTACATACGTAACATAAAGGTCGGGACAGAGACCCGTCATACCAAACAATACACATCTAAATCATACTGACCAACACAAGCAACTCCGGAGCAAATGGAGCGCACCAACACCTTCCGCTGAGCTGATAGCCTACTTGGAGGACTCTCAACCTGTCTATCGGGACCTGCAGGCATGAAGCCAGTGTCCCCAGGTAAAAATGATGTTAGTACAAATAATGTATCGAGTATGTAAGGAATGAAAATCAGTAACAATAGACATGAGAAAAACATGGAGTAAAACACTCGACATGTATGTCTGAAAACCTCTGTGGATCATTAATATTTACAATGTCATGCATATGCATATACATATCATACCATGCTTAGGTATATGCGTTCATAACATCATTAAGCCTCTGAGGGCATCCCATCATATCATCTCGGCCACTGTGGGCAAATCATCAACGTATACTAGCTGATCAGGTGGTGGTGCGTATTTAACGCCGTAACCTTTTCCATATCTCATATACATATATATACATATATATATATACACGTATATAACACCATCTGGTTATGGGTCAATGTGCATGTATAAATGCATGAAATGCATATGAAATACGTTAATAAAATCTCTCGGTACGTCGAAAGACCATTATGCCTCTGATTAATATCATGAAATAAACTTTACCAACTTACGTATTTTCTGAGACCCATGAACAGATGATAGAATAATATGATACATGGGGAATCAAGAACATAAGCATCTCTAGTATTTCTATGAATAGCGTCATTTATGAAAGTTGCGTATTTTACTCGTTTCATTTGTATCATTTGGATCATGTCAAAAAGAAAGAATGGACAGCCTTAATATACCTGAGCCGATTCTCTTGACAATTACTCTAACATACGTCAATTGCGACAAAAACATAATGGCGGATCGAAGTAGGGAAGAATCCGTATGATATTTTTGAGAAAGATTGCATCGTACTCCCTTAGAACCGCAAAATCTCGTTGCTATTATGCTAACTAATTTCGTATGAATTTGTTTTTATTGAAGAACTCACGTTACATGTATATACATGTTCTTGTATGAACTTGCTTAAGCAAACTCATGTTACATGTATATATATGTTTTTGTATGAACTTGCTGAAGCAAACTCACGTTACTCTATCTCACTTTGTAAAAGAGTCAAATGAATATTGTTTGAGATTTTCCATCCGTAAGTGTCTCACTCAAAGTCATATGAAAGTCCTTTACAATTAAGATTTGTGGGGCCCATTTGCATAATGACTAAGCCACCCAAAATTCACCCAACTTTGCCATTTTGCAACATAATTCATGAGTCACTAATTATAGTGATGGGATGCCACGTAAATGGTTATAAGGCTTATCCAAAATTCATCTACTTAATTCCTTAATCAACTCATTAATCCCTCACTAATCTAACAATTAACCAATTATCTACATAATTAAGAATTATCTCAAATTATTTATAATACTACTCAATTTTAACACACTTTATACTTCTTGCTATCATGGTCATGTGGTACCTTGTATGGCACTAGTCCATAAATACGGGGTATTGTAGCTTGGACCGTATTTTATTCCAAAATGTCAAACTTCGACGAAATTTGTTTTCTTCGAATTGATGACCCTCTCACCTTCACGAATTTACTCATCAGTTGTTTGAAATAGCATAATACTTATAATCTCAAAATAATCTATTTCCTGAACTTACGTCGATTAACTTACGACGAAACTTTAACGTACAAAAATGCGGGATGTAACATCTTATTTCCGAGCTTTCATCAATTTACTTATAGTGTACTTTCACGTATGAAAACATGGGGTGTAATACAAGACTTCCAATGCACACCTAAGGTGATTTTTTAAGTGTGTTTTTATGATGATTTCACTTCTCAATCACTAGTTATAACAAGGTTTTGATTGGATTCCATAGGATTTCTTCAAAATCTCAAGAACACCCCAAAAGTTGTCTTTCAAGATTTGTTCTACAAGAGGTATTTCCACTATCTTTAACTAATCTATGGTGATTATATATGTATGATATATGTGTTATAACTTATGAGATGATTATTGGAAGCCATAAATACTTAAACTAGATTATTGGGTGTTGTAGAGATTTTGTAATGAGTTAATTAGTGAAATTTGGGGGATGTGAGTTCATTGATGATTATAATGGTGCTAAAGAAGGCAATTAGTAATCAAAGGATATTGTATTATATCTTGTTGGTGGAAAGGAGGGAATGTTGGATGAAGAAACACCATTACTAGAGGTAGTTGAATGTTATGCACTCTAGGTGCTTGATAAAATGCCAAAATGACCAAAAACCTGGAAATTTTACGAATATTGGTCCAATTGAATTATGTTGATGTAAATTGAAGTTGTAAGAGTAGTGGGTGATTTTAGTAGCACTAATGAGCTCCATCAAGGTATGTTGGCCAAACTACTCTCTTAGAATTGAATTCCATGATGTTCCCGTAAGTTTCAAGTATGGTTGTCTCATGTTCCTTATTCTATGTTCCGAGTTGTTCCCAATAAATTCGATTGTCCCGAATAAGCAAACTGTCAAGAATTATGTATTCAAAATGTGTTCCGAATGTTCATGTCACATTATGTTATCCTTCGGGAATGTGTTCAAGAATGATATGTGTATTAAAATGCTATGTCTTTGAGTCGTGTTTCAAATGAAGGTTATGATGCCAAATTGAGTGAGAAAATCTCAATATGCTTAAGACTCTTAATTAATCATAGGTGTGCCTAAAGTCTTGATTGGAAATGTCTTATTGTTGATAATCTATAAAGATGGTTGGAATTGAAATAAGTAAATTGGGGATATAAAGTGTGGCCAACGTGCCAAGAGTGAAAGTTATACTTGTGGCCAATAGTGCCAATGAAATGAGACGATGTGAGAAAGATTATAAAATGAGCTTTGATTCAACTGTTCCGAAATTGACTTCGAAAATAGAATTGCCTAAAAGCTTATGAACTCAAGTGATACCCATATGTGGCTGTTTTAACTAATGATATTCTTTGTAAGTAGTTTCAATGTGTTTTGCGTTCCTACATATTCATGAGTTGAAATTGTGTATTGTCCTTTTTTGGGGAAAAGTATTTCAAGAATAAATGATGTGTTACTTGGTTATGATTTTCATTTGTTCTTCGATTGCCAATCATTTTACTCCATTTCTTGGAAAGCAATCCATTGTGTTTAAAGTCTTTATTACTAATGAACCTAAAGTTGTGATTTTTGGAATATTCTATTTGTTGATATTTATAATAATGATCCATGAAAGGGAAGATATGAAAGTGTGTAATATGAAATATGGCCATTGTTCCATGAATGAAAAACTATATGTATGGCCATTGTTATGAGGTAAATACATTTGTACCTATATTACCTTTGCATGCAAAAAAAAAAATAATATTTTTTGGAGTATCGTTAATCATCGGGGAAAGGTAAGTTGAAATAACCTAACCCCAAAACTACACGTGTCGGTGTAGGAGTGGATTGTGATCATTCCCCTTAATTGGGATGAGGTGATTGATAGAAATGGATGATGTCTCGGATAAGATGGCCTAGCCGATCGGGTCGTGATCGAACACCATGTCGCACACATGGTGGTGATTGTGCTGGAAATTGTAATTGAAATTATGATTGTGGCTGATGTCTCGGATGAGATGGCCTAGCCGATCGGGTCGTGATCGGACACCATGTCGCACACATGGTGGTGATTGTGCTGGAAATTGTAATTGAAATTATGATTGTGGCTGATGTCTCGGATGAGATGGCCTAGCCGATCGGGTCGTGATCGGACTCTGTGCTAAAAGTACGGTGGTATTGGTATTAAGAGTGACTGTGGTTGAGGTCTCTAATGAGATTGCCTAGCCGATCAGGTCGTGACCGGACTCCGTGCTAAAAGTACGGTGGTATTGGTATTGTGAATATTGGTATTATGAATATTGGTACTGTGAACAGTGATATGTCGGTGCTAAAGATCTTCCAACCAAAAATATATAATATTATCCTCGTATCTTGAATATTACTATGTTTTAACTTGGCTTTTAGATATCATTGACTGTTGATTGTGGTTTCCATGGATTTCCCTTTCTTACATTGGCATTCTATTTTGAAAGAGGACAGTTAGCTTTACATACTAGTACTATTTCATATGTTCTAACGTCCCTTTTACCGGGGGCGTTGCATCTTTAATGGATGCAGGTGGTTCATCAGCGGGCAGCTTTGGTCCTCGTTAGCAATCACTCTCTATTCAGCAGATTTTGGTGATCCCTACTTTATTCCGTGCCTGATGTTATTTGAGTTGTACATTGTGTTTTAAGGTATAGTCGGGGCCTTGTTGCCGGCACTTTCATACTACTCTTCTGTTGTACTTAGAGGCTCCGTAGACAAGTTGTGAGTGGTGTTTGACGTGGGGAATTGAACTAGAAATATTGGTATTTGGTAAACATGTTTTTCATTATATCTATAAACTTGTAATATTTTGGAAACAATGAATGAAGCTTCTAATGAAAATGAAATGGGAGTTGTTAAGGAAAATCTTTTCAATATTTGATTAATAGAGCTCATCTCCTCTTTATTCATGGATGAGTTTGAGTAGAAGAAAATCTAATAGGCTTGCTCGGCCGGGTTAACTCGGTTGAGCGCTAGTCGCGCTCCCCGATTTCGGGGCGTGACAGATATGTTGAGATGTTTCCTCTTGAATGGGATGACATTATTGCTAGCAAGATGTGATGTGATGTCGACCCACACGGCATTATGGTGAGACAGCTTAGTCGATCGGGCTGAGATCTAATGCCATGGCACGCACATGGTGGTATTTTGAGTGGATGTCTCGGGGTGAGACGACTTAGTCGATCGGGCTGAGATCGGAATCCGTGCTAAAAATATGGTGGTGTACCGGTGCTAAAGATCTCCCAACTTAAAAATATTAAACTTACTTGAAAGTTACCTTTCCCCTAATTTGACACCTTGTTACTATTTGAGTCTCTTATTGATTTCATGTTTCCTTCTCCGTTTACTGTTACTCGTTCTGTTGAGAGAGTGTTTAGTTTTACATACTAGTACTATTCCATATGTACTAACGTCTCTTTTGTCGGAGGCGGTGCATCTTTAGTGGATGCACGTGGTTCCATAGCAGGTGGTGTTGATACGTGATAGCAGCACACCCTCTCCCCACCTGACTTGGTGAGCCCCACTTTATTCCGGGGTCATGTATCTCTTGTCCCTTGTACATAGTATTTTGAGGTCTAGTCGGGGCCCTGTTGTCGACACTGTCATAGCACTCTTGTGTTTCTTTTAGAGGCTCCATAGACATAGTGTGGGTTGTATTTAGTTTTGGGAAAGTTAAACTGAAAGTGTTGTAAATGTATCATATGTACCACTTCGACTACGAATGTGTAGTGCACTATTTTGAAAGCTTGTTAATGACGTAACTAATGGAAATGAACTGGTGTTATTCATATGATCTCTTACTGTCTAATTAAGAAAATGTATCTTCTCTTTATTCATGGGATAATTGGGAAGACGGCATTATGCAGGCTTGCTCGACCGGGGTATCTCGATTGAGCGTCGGTCGCGCTCCCCGAGGTCGGGGCATGACAAGCTTGGTATTATAGCCTAAGGTTTTAAAGTGTCCTAGGATATCTCGAAGTCTTGTCTAGTATAGTCCTTCTTATCGATGTGTTGCCGACCGCATCTATAATTAGGAGGCTACTTGGGCATTTAGGAATAATAACCTTCTTTGATGTTCTAGATCGTGCGATAAAGCTGATTGTAAGATTGTTCCTCCTCTAACTCGTGCATTGCTCTAACTTTCAATACATGGCGCCTAGGAAGAAAGCAAGAACCGGCCAAGGAGCCAATGCCGCCCTAGGAGTGGCAGTTGATTATTTGCTTGATGATGCAGATGAGCACCCGAGGGGTGAGAATACTTTCCCGACTACTACGCTGCCTGATTCTACTACACTTGACCAGACGGCACCAGTTCCTGCACCTACTGAGGGTGCAACTATTCCACCCCCGACTATTATTCCAAATCCACCTCCAGCCCCAGCTTCCGGTCTCAGTGCGTCTGATGGGTATCTTAGGGGAGCCACACAGATGTTGGCTCAGATAGTGTCTTCCCAGGCCCAGAGATCAAATATTGCACCCACTTCTTCTAGTCAGCCAGGGGATTCCACTAGTTCCAGGGTGAACAAGTTTCTCCAGTTGGATCCTCCAGTGTTCCCAGGTACTGATCCTGAGGAGGACCCCCAGGACTTTATTGATGAGATGCACAAGACCCTCCGAGTTATGCATGCTACTGAGATGGAGGGAGTGGAATTGGCCTTCTACCGCCTGAAAGGGGTGGCCTATTCTTGGTTTGAGATGTGGGAGGACTCCCATGAGAAGGGGAACCCTCCGGCGAGGTAGAGTGAGTTTGCTAATGCTTTCATTGATCATCTCTTGCCTGCCAAGATTAAGGCATCCCGTGTCGCCGAGTTTGAGAGCCTAAAACAAGGTAGAATGAGTGTGTGGGAGTATCATATGAGGTTTGTGCGCCTGTCCAAGTATGCCATCTACATGTTGCCCACTATGGAGGCTAGAGCGTGCTGGTTTGTACAGGCCTTAGTCCCTTGGTAACAATGAGGCCGCTACAGCCGCCTTGAATTTTGATATGAACTATGGAAAGATGGTGGCATTTACTCATGCTACAGAAAATCGTAAGCTAAAGAATAGAAGGGAGTGAGAGGGTAGCAACAGGGCCCAGTCAGTGGGCAACTTTAGTGGTACTTCTGGTGGTGGTGGTGGCAGATCAGCGTTTAGGGGAGGGTCGTCAGGGCCATCTTAGTCCTTTGCCCAGTCTTCGGTTAGTGCACAGCCATCCGGGCCAAGTCAACAGCAGTGGAGTCATTTTAGGCTCAACTAGGGCAGCAGGGGATCCTACCAGCAGGGTCGGGCAGGTGGGATATTTCAGCAGCAGCAAAGGCCCCCATGCCCTAGGTGTGGGAAGATGCACGTTGGGACCTACTTCATGGACCAACCCATATTCTAGGGGTGCGGTATCATGGGTCACATTCAGAGGGATTGCCGCTCGTCTCACCAGAGCATGGGCAGGGGAGCAACACAGCCAGCCAGTTCTGCAGCTACTATATCCGCAGTAATTCCTCCAGCTCGAGACACTCCAGCACCTGTAGGGTGTGGTGCAACTAGGGGTGGTGCACATAGTTCGGAGGACCTAGCCGTTTCTATACTATGAAGGGTCGCCAGAGTTCAGAGGCTTCTCCAGATGTTGTCACAGGCATATTGACTATCCAATCTCATGATGTGTATGCTCTTATTGATCTCGGTTCCACTTTGTTCTATGTCACGCCCTATATTACTATGGAATTTAGGATAGAACCGGAACAGCTTCATGAGCCGGTTGGTGAGTCTATCGTGGTCGTGCGGGTTTATAGGGATTGTATTGTCACGGTGCATGGTCGGGACACCGCACAACCCACAGAAGGTCGTAATATCCACGATCGATGGGATATCACAGCGTAGATCTCGGCACGTATCGATAGAGAACCGATGATAGTTAAACAGAAGATTTTATACCTTTTTATAGAATTGTACTTAGGGTAAGACTCTCCTACTATATAAAGGGGAGTCTAATTATTCATTGAATACATTGTAACGCACGCATACCAAGGTAATATACTATTATTTTCTCTGTTATTGAAAGCTCTTATCCTTGTTCATCAGTGCTGGTCATTGTGAGTCTGGATCGAGGCTGGAATCATCCTCCTCACGTGGTTTGAATTTACTATATCTTTATTTGTTTAATCTTATGCAATTTATCGTTTGTATCGAATTAATCCGCGTATCCTTAAAACCACTCACAAATTTAATTGTTATCTGTTTTTTAGCGTAAACACTATCATATTGCCCGAGCATCTCAATAATGCACTACGTCAAAATGACGTGTTAAGGCAACAATTCACAAAGTTGGCAAAATGCAATTGAATTGCATTTTTATAAGGCACGCTGACATCATCAACCACGCCGTGATAGGCTAATTTTATGGCCTTGAGTGCTTTTCTTTTATTCTTTACATGTATACTCGGTTCCCGTTCCCGAACTCGATCCCTACTTTAATTCTCAAACTTCTACTCATACTTTAAGTTCTCTTTTTATTCAATTTAGCTCCAAAACTTATCTTAGCCAAGAATCTCAATCTACACAATAGAAAATATGTAATGAGTATAAATTGTTCACACTTTAGCTCAAACACAATTAAAATGTAGTTAAATAATAGGTGAAGTAAGGCCAAAAACTCGTATTTCTAGCCTACCATCAACACCTCACACTTAAAATATTGCCCGTTCTCGAGCAACAAACTACACTTCAAATAGGAACAACATTTTCATGTAACTCTCTTAACTCATCATGCCAAGAATATTTAAAGCAGACTAAGCACGATACTGTAACATCCTAACCTCAAGACTCAACTCACAAGTACCAGGTATTTCTCAAAATCTGCTTACTTACTCTAACACAGAGGCCAAAGACATTACCTTTCCTTCGCAAATTATGTGTCCTCACACCAAAGATAGAGAGTAGTTCCACACACAATAAAATTTAAGAACAATTAGGAACTCAAGATAGAAAAATTCGCCCACTCTCACAAATAAAATTCATGGGCCACATAAGACATACCATAAGCTTGCCTGTTGTGTAATACTCTAATAATTTGAGCTCATTCAGTCAAGGATCAAGTAGGACTTAATTTGGTTGTAATGTAGGCTGCGGGAGGGGGGGGAGGGCAGGATACAATTTAGATAATAGTGACTACACCTCCCTGAGCACTTTAATACATATACATTAACAATTCAAATCTCACACTTATGTTGAACCAAACCACAACTTTAAGAAATACTAGCACCAAGCTCCCAATTCTTTAAGTACAAACAAGGCAAGATTTATCACTATCAAGGAATAATTTTCTTCCTAATTAATATACAACTGCTAACTTGTTTTTTTCTTTTTCTGTTTAAGTTCCAATTGTTTTTCAAGCAGACTTTCTTCTTTTTCCAATTCACTACAAATGGCTCTCACTTTTTTTAAAAATAGTGCATCTTTCTCCTTTTTCTATGGTTCAACTCAAAAACTCAACCAAGCCTCCACTTAGCTTTTAACAAGCTCACAATAATTATAAGTGATCAAGAGAGATAAAAGGTTCAAACATATTATTAATTCAAACAAAGGGGCCAGATTTGAATTGTGGTTACCAAAAAAATAAGATTACATGCTCAAAGGGGCTAACTAAGATACACAATAATTAGGTGGGTAAAAGCATATATGTGGCTCAACAAAGAAACGTCTCTATCATATCCTAGACTGAACAAAATAACTATTTCACTTTGCATACATACAGGCTAAGTTCTAGACATCAACTGTCATGCACAAAATATCAACAATAACCTCAAACATACATTGGCACATAATTTACTTAGGATCGGATCTATCCTGACTCTCTAGTCAAAGCAGTTAAGCAAAATTGAGATCAAACAAATTACGACACTTATCCATAAGTCAAGAAGTGGGCCTAAGCATCACAACTAAAGTACTCACAAGCATACACAATAAAAGAAAATTGTTTTCAGCTAGCACAATTACCCAAGATTCTTTATTCCTACAAAAAGAAAACAAATTTTACTATACCCGGTTCAAGTAAAACCCTTGAAAAAGAACCGCAGCACGAAGAAAGCCCAAGGAAAAATTATTACACAATCTAAAAAAATAAAATGAATAAAATACTAAACCAAAAGACATATTTTTAGAATTTTTAATTGTTTCTTGATTTTTTCGTATTTCTTTTTCGACTTCAAATCCCTCAAAAAAATAGTCGAAGAGATCCATCGTCGGAAAAAGTCTAAAAACAAATTCCTTCATAAATAGAAATAATGAAAAACACACGAAATAAAATAATATACACATATTTATATCCCTACCCCACACTTTAAATTGTGGCATGTCCTCATGACACACAAGTAAAAAACAAGAGGTAAAGGAAACTCCCCCTGAATTTTTTTTTCTTTTTCGAGAACTTATGAACTCCACCCCTAATTCGAATTCATTCCCCGTTTCAGCTCATTTAAATTCTGTATAGAGCCCATTAGGCCAAATTCCTCTAAGGATATTTGTAAGACCCACTCTTTTCTTTTTGGATTGGCCTCATTTTGAGCGGTAAATTATTCGTTCAAGATGATCCTCAACTTGTTCCAGCATTCTTTTATAGGATCAATCTATGCATATTCATGTAAATCCCCAAAAATAAAATCCACATGATCAAGGTTAGAATAAAAAAATAAAGAAGAAATGTCATGTGAATATTCTTGTTGTATGTCCAAGACCATTTATTTCTCATTCCCTTGTAATATAGGTTGTAAATGCACTACAACATTATGCATATATAGCTACGAAGTATATCGTAGCTAAATATGAAAATTTTCGTAGCAAAAGGCTTTAGCCACAATAATTTTTTTCGTAGCATTTGTAGCAAAATATAGCATAACTAAAAGTTAGCTACAAACTTTATATGTTACGTGGCTAAGGACTAATACTTATTGCTATGAATATTTTTTGTGTTGTAGCTATATCAATAAAACTTTTTTGCCATGAAATATATACTTATAGAAAATAATCTTATCTTTTGCCACGACAAATAAAACATGTAGCAGTCTCTATATCATAACTAAAAGTTAGCTACAAACTTTATATGTTACGTGGCTAAGGACTAATACTTATTGCTATGAATATTTTTTGTGTTGTAGCTATATCAATAAAACTTTTTTGCCATGAAATATATACTTATAGAAAATAATCTTATCTTTTGCCACGACAAATAAAACATGTAGCAGTCTCTATATCATAACTAAAAGTTAGCTACAAACTTTATATGTTACGTGGCTAAGGACTAATACTTATTGCTATGAATATTTTTTGTGTTGTAGCTATATCAATAAAACTTTTTTGCCATGAAATATATACTTATAGAAAATAATCTTATCTTTTGCCACGACAAATAAAACATGTAGCAGTCTCTATATCATAACTAAAAGTTAGCTACAAACTTTATATGTTACGTGGCTAAGGACTAATACTTATTGCTATGAATATTTTTTGTGTTGTAGCTATATCAATAAAACTTTTTTGCCATGAAATATATACTTATAGAAAATATTCTTATCTTTTGCCACGACAAATAAAACATGTAGCAGTCTCTATATTGTTGCCACAATATATTTTATTGTGGCAAAATATTTAGTTTGATTGCTATGGAAATTCAAATTTTGTGGCTATTTATATAGCATAGTCCCGTGGCAATAGTACTTGTATTTAGCTACGAATTTAGAAATTCATAGCTATGAATTGAAGTATTTGCCACAAACATTTTCGTTATAGCTAAGATTCATTCTTTTTTGCTATGAAATATGCAGAATTATAGCTAAAGATTTTCTTTATAAGCTACGGAAAGTGAGGATATATAACCATATTTTTGTTACGTGGCAATTATATATACGCACTTAGCTACGAAATAAATATTGCATTGCTACATATTGAAGAATTTGCCACAAGCATTGGTAGTCACAAGAACTTTTATAATGTAGCTAAGAATCTTTAGATTCTAAAATAGGTTTCAAGTTACATATAATTGCATATTTAAATCTCAAAATATTTTATACATAATTCTTCTATGACACCAATTATAGTACTAGAATCTTTCTTGAGACCCAAAGCTGCACTTTTGTCTCCAACTGCACCTTAGTCGGTCTAGCTTGTCACTGTTGCTTTTTAATGATTCCACATATTTTCCTGTCAATTTTCATAAAGTAAATTAACACCAGAAGAAAGAAATAACTGATTGTATATATATATCCAAAAATAAGTATGTAACCCTACATTATCATTTCAAGAAAGAATCATAGCAAAGAAACCTACAGATATTAACATGAACAACAACATGCCTAAGAAATAGCAAGAGTTCATTCTAGTATAAAAAATATGAATATTTAGTAAATCCATAATTGGCTGAAAATCAATTTGATCAGGACCGATTAAAAGCATCTCCTGAATCACATTACGGAAGCTTCAACCAAAAATAGATAAATTTTCACAGATATACTAATCTAACAATGAACATAAAGATTAAAATTCTCTTCCCAATAACTAAGAAGAAGAAGAAAGATACTTCTACCAAATTCAGCATAAGTTACAAATGACAAAGGCTAAATTTACGCACTGAAAATAATATAAAGGAACAAAGAAATACAAATTATAGATGATGATAAAAGGTGAGATTCAACAAAAAAAAAAGATAGCTGCTTTAAAATCTAAACTCGTTGACCTTTATCTCCCATTCAACCTTTCTACTTTCTCATTGCATTTCAAGAGTGCCACGAGATATAGGCTTTGGGTTGAGGAGGGAAGTGGGGAAGGTGGGAAGGAGTGTGGCGGCTGGA
>AWOL01S0015755.1:138325-174257 GCA_000715115.1 Nicotiana otophora | reverse complement strand
TATATATATATATTACTTTCTTTACTTTTTATACATAAACACTATAAATGTAGCAATAACTATGACTAAAAATTAGTTATAAAAACAAACAAAAATATAAATATATAATTTACATTAAATAAATATAACAAATTAATTATTTTCATGAAAAATAATATCTTGAAATATATTTGTCATGTATAATATAGTCGAAAACCCATAAAAATATCAGAAATAATTAAAATACTTAGCAACAAAAATTAGGTCTGCAATTTTAGGGTTGACTATATTACATTTAGTAATACATTTTTTGTATTGAATTATGATTGTAAGTTTTATCATATGCTCCTATTTAAACTATATTAAATATTAATTTAATGTTTAATTAAATTTATGATAATTATTAAGTTATTAATTGTAATAGACCATAGCGTCAATGATTTTTTATGCTTATTTGGGTTGAATATAATTAGATAAAATCATGTAGTTCTTTTTAAATATGATACAATTGGATATTCAAATTTAATTAAATAATTATTAATTTATTTAAATTATATTGAAGATTACAAGCAATATCTAATTTAAATAAATTATGATATAAAGTTAGCTTTTTTATACACTCTTATATCAATCATATTAAATTTTTAATAATTGTTTTGTAATAAAAATTAGTAGTATAAGAATTACTAAAGTATTGCAAATACAAAATAATATTCACACAAGAGACAACACCACGTCTAATATACGAATATATTAAATTCTCAATTGTTAGTTTGATGTATAATGAGTTTTATGATAATTAATAAATTATGAAAGGATCAAATCATATATATACTGTCACGATCCAAAATCCACTACAGGTCGTGATGGCGCCTAGCGCCGCCGTCAGGCAAGCCAACGGTGATTGATCAACTTAATTACTCATTTTTGTTACTTCTGAAATTATAATTTCCGTTAATTAAATATTATAAAATAGAATTTACAAGGTAAAATGATAATAATTACGTGAACTATCATACCAAACATCCGATAGAAGCCCCCAAAATCTGGTGTCACAAGTGCATGAGCATCAACTAGGAAATATAATAAAATACAACATCTGTCTAGAATACAAGTTAGAGAGGAGATTATAAATTATTCTGATGGAGACTCTGTATGCTGCAGATCGTAACATGAAATGTAGCTCACGGTGAAGTCCCCGCAATAGCCGCGCCTTTGCACCCAAAAGACCACTAGACATATATGTACCTGCACAATAAGTGCAACAAGAGTACAAAAATAAACGCCTACCCAGTAAGTATCTAGCCTAACCCCGGAGAAGTAGTGACGAAGGGTCGACATCGACACTTATTAGTGGTCCAATAAATCAAATACAGTAGGAAGTAAACGGATGTGAGGCAAAGTAAATAAACGAAATAAACAAGTATAAATACGTGGTACAATCCCCCTCTCAACGGTAAACTCAAGCTCTCAATTAGTAGTTACCTCCTCAATCGGAGTGTGTGTGTGTGTGTATGTGTGTGTGTGTGTATATATATATATATATATATATATATATAATGGACCTCACCAGATAAGTCGTCACAATTCAAATCAGGAAAAGTCACAGATATACTGGCTTCTTGTCAAATATTACGCACGATTCCATAAGAGTATTTTATAAAAATGCCGAGGCGTATGGCCCGATCCTATCATAATGTGTGCACTGCCGAGGGTCGGACGACACGAACCATAGGTATATCTATTATACTGTCGAGGCGAATGGCCCGCTCCTAGGAGAGTATGAAACTACCAAGGCGAAGGTCCAATCCTATTAGAATAAGAAGCTTTAACGGGTCCTTGACCTCATTCACAAATAAACGTGTGAGTTACGAACTTTAAGGAAGCTTTTCGATGAAAACGTACAACGCGGGAGAAATTCATAAGAGGACCAAAATTATTCTGTGGCTAAATATGAAGCTCGTCAAATCTCTACAATAGCAAGTCTATCACTCTACGCAAACCTAGTCTCAAGTTGTAATACGAAGTAAGGGAATTAACGAGCAGAAATAACCCAAATAGTACAATTATAGCATGGCATGAACCTAGGCCTACCCGGATATAACATGAATCTAGCTACGTATGGACTCTCGTCACCTTGTGTGTACGTATCCTCCGCAACAAGTAGAACATATCAAATACCTCACCTAGAAGTAGTTTATCCCTCACAGGGTTAGACATGAGACTTACCTCGCTCTGAAGTTCCATAACCGGCTCCAACGCCACTCTAACACCTCAAACTGATAGTCGTCGTTCCAAAACTAGTCAAACAATGTGTAAACCAATAAAAATATACTCTAATACTCATAATAAATCAATTCATAACAATTCCCAACTCTGCTCGAAATGTCAATAAAGTCAACCCTCAGTCTCACGTACCCGGATTTCGAAAATTTTTGAAGATAAACTTTATCCATAACACTACAAACTCAAATATATAATTTATTCCAAAATTTCACGTCCAATTTCGTGGACAAAATCCAAAAATACCAAATTCTAGGTTTTCTACCTAATTCCCAAAGTTTTACTAATTTTTATGTTTAAATCCGTATATAAACCATGTATTTAACTCACAATATGCAGGAATTACTTACCTTGACTTGGATGATGAAAAATCTTTCCTCCAAGAGCTCCAAAAATCACCCAACCAAATGAAAATGAGAGAGAAAGACCATCACGATCATGAAAGCCAAAATCACGGCCTCCTAATTTTTCCTCTACACATTCGCGACCTCCTCGTCGCATTCGCGAAGCATTCAGACCCCTGCCCTTCGCGTTCGCAGTGCAGGAGCCGCGTTTGCGAAGGCTTAACCGCTCCAGGCCGAGCTTCCCTTTTCTCTCTACGCGTTCACGACGTCCCCATCGCGTTCGTGTAGGTTGCCTCAGCTTCCCCTCTGCATTCACGTCCACTGAGTCACATTCACGATGCACAAATTCCTCTCCAGCTCTAGCTTCTCTTCGCGATCGCATTCCTTCAATTGCGATGCTTACCAAAAACACTAGAAACCAGCAACATCAAAACACCCAAACTTGGTCCGAAATCACCCCGAATTTCACCCGAAGCCCCTGGGACCCCGTCCAATCACACCAACAAGTCCCAATACCTTATACAAACTTATCCAAAGGCTCGAAATGATACAAATAACATAAAAATCATAAATCGACGATAACAAATTTTCTTTCAACTTTTAAACTTCCTAACTTCGACGAACGCGTCCGAATCATATCAAAACATTCTGGAATGATGCCAAACTTTACGCACAAGTCACAAATCACGATACAAATGTCACAACCCAAACCTATGGGCTTCAACGGGCACCAGGTACCTTACTCAATCGAGTACCAACGTAACGTATCTTTCTTATCGTACTATCATTGGCAAATGGGCCAAACCGGCCGTCATGGGCTAACCAGAACAAACATAAGGTAATACTCAATATAAGACGACTAAATCTGATATAAAAACTTGTACATTTCACATAAGGGCCTATAAGACCAAAATAATCACTCGTACACTGAACATAGGCCGACAAGATCATACAATCGTTTACGTACATGACATCTGTCTACAAGCCTCTAAGAATACATAATTGTCATAAAGGTCGGGACAGAGCTCCGCCATACCAAACAATACACGTCTAAATCATACTTACCAAACAAGCAATTTCGGAGCAAATGGAGCGCACCAACATCTTCTGTTGAGCTGATAGCCTACTTGGAAGACTCTCGACCTGTCTATCGGTACCTGCGGGCATGAAACGCAGCGTCCCCGGGCAAAATGGACGCCAGTACAAATAATGTACCGAGTATGTAAGGAATGAAAATAAGTAAATAATAGTCGTGAAAGAAACATAGAGTAAGAGACTCAACATGTAAGTATGAATCACTTTGTAAATCCTGAAACATTTATAATGTCATGCACGTGCGTATAAATATCGTGTCATGCATAGGTATAGGTGTACATAACATCATCAAGCCTCTAAGGGCATTCTATCATATCATCTCAACCACTGTGGGCAAATCATCAATGTATACCAGCTGATCAGGTAGTGATGCGTACATAACGTCGTAACCTTTTCCCATATCTCATATACATATATATATATACGCGTATATAATTTTATCTGGTCATGGGTCAATGTACATGTATAAATGCATGAAATGCATAAGAAATACATTAATAAGATTTCTCGGAATGTCATAAAAATAATATGCCCGTTGGATAAACTTTATCAAATACGTATTTTTCTGAGACCCGTGAATAGAAGATATAATAATAATTCACATGGGGAATCAAGAATATAGACACCCCTAGTATTTCTATGAATATAGTCATTTATGAAAGTTGCGTATTTTGCTCGTTTCATTTGTATTATTTGGATCATGCCAAAAAGAAATAAGGGATAGGCTTAACATACTTGAGTCAATTTTCTAGACAATCCCTCTAACTTACGTTAATTGCGACAAAACAGGTGACGGCAAGATTGGAGTAGGGAAAAATCTGTATCAAATGCTCTGAGCAATAACGTTGCTATGCAAAGATAATCTTGGCTAAAACTCTTTCTCAATAACGTTGCTATGTTCCTTTGGCGGAAACTCTTTCTCAATAACGTTGCTATGTTCCTTGGTTGAAACTCCCTCTCAATAACGTTGCTATGCTCCTTGTCTGAAACTCTCTTAAGAGATTAGAAAATGATTTGAATTAGGAATGGCATCCTTAACTTTTAGGTAGGCCAAATACTTCAAGCTTGGTGTCACATTTCTTTCTTAAAGTGTGACACCTTTCAACCTTTATTAATAGTCATTAAATGGGAAAAGGATGCTTGCCACGTTTGGGTGAGGGGGTTAAATCTTATCCAACTCTTTAATTAATTACCCAATAATTTCTTAATTAGTTAGGCAATCTTCCATTAATAAATAATTAATCAATTACCCATATAATTAAGAATTATCTCAAATTACTTAAATTACTACTCACTTTTAACACACTTTGTACACCTTACTATTATGGTCGTGTGGTATCTTGTCTGGCACTAGTCCATAAATACCGAGTATTATAGCTCGGAGCGTATTATTTTCTCAAAATGTCAAACTTCGACGAAAACTCATTTTTTCGATTCGCTTACCCTATCACCTTCATGAATTTACTTATCACTTGGTTGAAATAGCATACTACTTATAATTCCAAATAATCTCATTCCCAAGCTTACGTCAATTAACTTACGATGAAACTTTAACGTACAAAAATACGGGATGTAACATCTCATTTCCGACCTTTCATCAATTTATTTATGGCGTACTTTCATGTACGAAAATATGGGGTGTAACATCATTCCCCCCTTTGGAACATTCGTCCTCGAGTGTTGACTGATGCACTTATCATTATCATAACTCATAGCTTTTGCGAATACTTTAGTACTCCTCTTGCCATCTAGGAAACTGTTCTATGAATGAATCCCAAATGCCAGGGCATTCCCCCCTTTAGGCCTCTGTCTCACACCACGACTCGTGGTCAGAATCATTCCAATCTTTTAACTGTTGCTATCTTTTATCATGCAGCTTGTACGACTCTCACTTTGTAAGTGTGCCTATGCGACTCTTCTCTCCTTTATCCTCCAGCTTTTAGCCAATTCTTAGGCCTCATTTTGTGAACATATACTGAGCTTAATAAGATGTCCCTCTAGGTATCTATAAGTACAATGAATTTCTTCGCTCGATACTTTGTTGAACTTACGAATATTGTTATATCTTATTTCATAAACCCGGTTATCCACCCGTATGACTTTACTGCATCTAGGTAGGTCATATTGTACCATAACTCTTACTTCGATTATAATTACTAGGGTCTTACTCATTCGCTGCTTATCATATATGTATAAGTCTAAGTCATTTAGTGCTTCCTCATTACTATTCATCTTAAGAATGACGGCCTACTCTCATCTCATAATTTGTAACCATTATCCATCCATTGTTGATTTGCCTCAATATTGATCTACACTCTACCACTGATAACTTAAAACCTCTTACGTAATCACTAGGGCTCACGTTACATTGAGGATCATTTGAAGTGATTTTTCTGATCCACCTGGGGGCAATACAATGATATATTTCCATAATCGTATTTCATAGCATCCCAATGCGATTTAACTTACGTGGACAATCGAAGGCCCACACGTCATCCTTCATCTGTCACAATTACATCTTCATTCTACTATCAGGGTAGCATTCCATCTCTTCTAATGCTACTAGTCTTAGATTCCTTTGAGTTCATTCAGGCTATACTGAGCTTTCCATAACTTAAAGAAACTATCAGCTCTCTTATTTTCATAGGCTTAATCCCGAGGACTTATCCATTCTCGTCACCTTCTCACTCGCCCTTTATTATCCTTACTCTTGTCTTCCTAAAACCTTGTCTCTTTACCATACTTTAGCTTGCGACCTACACATATCTATTTATACTACTCGCAACCTTCCTTCAACTTACTTGCATCGTAGATTTCCTTATGTCATCCTGGAACATCAAGCGAAATATCACATCGTTTCTAACTCTTCTTTATTCTTTTAACTATACCTCTTGATACATAGAAACCATAGGCCGGAAAATATGCCACTGACGATGCCGTTATCATTCCTGGATACTGAGTCACAGCGTTTCTGGCCTTCTATCTGAAGTATGGACTATTCACAACCTTATACATTTGAGTATCTCGTACGTTGTTCACCTTTACCTTACTTACCTTAAAATCTCGCCTCACATCTTCTATTTCTTTTATGACCTCCCTTCCACATAGGTATAATTCACCTCCACAACTTGAAGCTATATTATAATACTTGCACCTCTGGTGCATACATAATCCGGTGGCACCTTCATACTGACTTCTCATGAGGCTGGTGATCTTCTAATTGTCTTTATCGTAAAGCCGTTATAGAATATGATTGTTGTACTATCTCTCTTGTACCTCTGATATTAAGAGTGATTCTGCAATGTTCTCAATCATGATGTCTAAAATTTTCTAGGTCCAATAATCAGACTCCTGGTTTGCTTTGTTGACGTAACTCTTTAGTTTCCTCTTCCTTTTGATCAGCCTTTGTGTAGGCTTAAGCTATCTTCCGATCTGCGGCTCCTAGTATTAGTTATTACTTTAGTCTTTCATAGCCACTATGGATATCCGTGATACCATCATCTAACAATTCAATCCCTTGTCTATGACATGGACTCAATTCTTTCTTTTAACTTATACCAGAGTCTTCTACAACTGTATGATTGTCAACGTATATGTTGTATCGATAATACTCCGAACTCTTAAGTGCGTTCATAACGTAACGAACTCTAGATCATTAATCGAATAATTCTTTTTGTTCTTTTTCAGATTTTTTTAAACGTAAGACATTACTTTTCCTGATCTTTCTGCCCCCTTGTTGCGTGCATACTTAGCTTATCTTAGTTCCCACGCATTTTGGAATTCCATACCACTCATATGATCTTGAATATCACTTCTGATTTTACTTCCCGTTTATTAGACACGGTAGGTGCCACTTTCTTATGGAGTATATACAATGTCATTGTGAGACTGTTGTTATAAGACCATTCCCCCTTTAGGTCACTAAGCTTAGGTTGAAGCCTTCTTCGTTATTTTCTTAGCAAATCTTTTGTTATAGTACTTAGGATATCTTCTGGCCCTAGTAAAGTTGCGAGCTTATTAAATCGTATACCCAATGGAATTCTTGATGTTCGTACTCACCTATAAAATTCCTTAGTTACTTACCTCCACACTTATGTGCTTGTACGATTGCTACTGAACTGAAGTTTTGACTATCTTCCCAGTGGCACTCTCTTTTATTCCCGTAATACTCATATGGTACCTTTAACTACCCCAACTCCTATTTGAATATTTCTCAAGTATTACAATGGCATTACTGTGAGGCTGAATTTACTATGTTGGGTTTTACTATGTTTATCTTGCACGATCTGCTGACTCATCTGTAACCTCCTGTCTAGCCATAACTAGGCTCTTCCTGAATCAATTACGAACTACTCGTTGGCCCATTCTCATATCAATATTCCGCATGAACTTTCTTGGGTTATTTCCTTTGTCTTAACTTTCCTTTCGCACTGGCTCCTTATTTATCAATAACATCCCGGGCAGGAACCCTTAGTTCCTTTCTTTGACGTTGTGTTTGCATAATGTTCTGGAATCGTAGCCTATCTGTAGGCTTTGAATAAGTGCAATCTCATCCCTTTTTCATTTTTGTTGCATTCTTCCTTTACCATTCCATAGTTACTAGAACCACTTAATTCTGACTTAATGCTATATCACTTCATATTCCCCCCTTTAGGGGAGTACTAAGAATTGGAGCTACGACGATCTACCTATAGATGTTTTACCTTTTTATTTTTGGTGTCTTTTCCCATCATCGATTACCCTTACTCGCCTTGCGGTAATCCTTCTGTACCAAGGATAACAAAATTCCTTACTCGCGAGGGTGATACTTAGTATAACTGGTACATACAGTCCCTTAAGCTTAACTTTGCTCACATTGCTTGCTTTAGGGAAGCGTCTTCCTGAATGACCATTCTCTAAATTTCTCATGAAACTTCTTCTGTTGTCCATTCTATTATCGCCGAAACGAAATCTGAAATTCTCATGATGCCTACTATTATCCAATCACTCAGTCCCTAGTTCATGTTTAGTTTATCTTGTTCATCAGTCCATGCTGATTTCTTATTATTCTGGGGTCTAATTTTTCCTTTTGGTAATCACGTTGGAGTCACGAACTTATTTCTCGAAATGAGGATATGACTTTATGGCCTATACTCTTTTGTTATCTCAAGGCCTGTCACCTCTCGTCCTTTCCTTCACTTGACTATAGACTCTGTAATACTGTCATCTTTTTGATCTACCGTTATCATCCATGTATCACATCTTACTCATAATGTTTCATTAACTCTCTTCTTATTTCCCGCTAACATTTATGCCTATCACTTTATTCTGAAAACTCGAAGAAGACATTCTTTTGTTTTTAGCTCCCCTTTACTCCATCCAGTGGCTCTTCGGGTTGCTTAACTTTCTTGCTCTACTAGGGACGGGAGTCATACTAAGATATTATTTATCCCTTCTAGGCTTCCAATGCCTATCTTTGTAGTACTCATATATATCTAGTTGTACTATTTTAGAGTGCACCATCTGGGCGTCTTACAAGGAGATCTATTAGCACATTTGCAATATCCTTTTGAAATGTCAACTAACGCTAACAATTCATTCACCATTTTGGGTTACCCTAACTGCAGCTTGATCCTGATATCTTGCCTTCTCTTATACTACTTCTGTTAGCCCCCATAGGGCATAAATGAGATGAGTGTGGCCAATTGTACATACCTCTATTATTGTTGAAGTTAACTCAAAAGGCTTATATTCCTCTGCGCTAATCTTCATTAGCTGGGTAGCTCGTACCATTTTTCATCTTGCTTCTTTTACTTGCTGAAACTTGTGTCTACCTTTCGATTCTCTTATTCCTTTTTACCACAAGAGTGGATAGACATACTTGCCTTAGGGATCATTATCAAGAAGTTTATACGTCTTAGTACACACATGATCTACTAAAGACCTTACATTTACTCATAATAAGCATCATGCAAAATCGAGTTCCTCTGATTCAACTCTTTCACAGCCACCTGCAATCTCTTACCAGCGGTCTTTGTAGATGTAGGCATCGTCGTATTATGAATAAGATAGAGTTTAGGAAATTGAGTTCTTACAATTGAGCTCTACCACACGATCTAGAGTAAGAAGAAAGAGTGACAGTCTTAAATGTCCTGTAGCCTCCTGCTTATAAGTGTGGTGCACAACACACCCATAAACAAGATACTACTAGATACGGCTTGTAGACTCCCTAGGACAGAACTACTCTGATACCACTTTTATCATGACCCAAACCTATGGGCCGCAACGGGTATCCGGTACCTTACTCAATCGAGTACCAACGTAACGTATCCTTCTTATCGTACTATCATTGGCAAATGGGCCAAACGAGCCGTCATGGGCTAACCAAAATAAACATAAGGGAATACTCGATATAAGACGACCAAATCTGATATAAAAACTTATACATTTGACATAAGGGCCTATAAGACCAAAATAACCACTCGTACACTGAACATAGGCCGATAAGACCATACAATCTTTTACATACATGACATCTGTCTACAAACCTCTAAGAATACATAATTGTCATAAAGGTCGGGACAGAGCTCCGCCATACCAAACAATACACGTCTAACTCATACTGATCAAACAAGCAACTCCGGAGCAAATGGAGCACACCAACATCTTCCGCTGAGTTGATAGACTACTTGGAAGACTCTCGACCTGTCTATCGGGACCTGCGGGCATGAAACACAGCATCCCCAGGCAAAATAGACGTCAGTACAAATAATGTATTGAGTATGTAAGTAATGAAAATCAGTAAATAATAGTCATGAGCGAAACATGGAGTAAGAGACTCAACATGTAAGTCTGAATCACTTTGTAAATCCTGAAACATTTATAATGTCATGCACGTGCGTATAAATGTCGTATCATGCATAGGTATAGGTGTACATAACATCATCAAGCCTCTGAGGGCATCCCATCATATCATCTCGGTCACTGTGGGCAAATCATCAACGTATACCAGCTGATCAGGTGGTGATGCGTATATAACGTCGTAACCTTTTTCCATATCCCATATACATATATATACGCGTATATAATTCCATCTGGTCATGGGTCAATGTACATGTATAAATGCATGAAATGCATAAGAAATACGTTAATAAAATTTCTCGGAATGTCATAAAAATAATATGCCCGTCGGATAAACTTTATCAAATATATATTTTTCTGAGACCCGGTGAACAGAAGATATAATAATAATTCATATGGGGAATCAATAATATAAATACCCCTAGTATTTTTATGAATAGAGTCATTTATGAAAGTTGCGTATTTTGCTCGTTTCATTTGTATTATTTGGATCATGCCAAAAAGAAAGAAGGGATAGTCTTAACATACCTGAGTCGATTTTTTTGACAATCCCTCTAACATACGTTAATTGTGACAAAACACGTGACTGCAAGATCGAAGTAGGGAAAAATCCGTATGAAATACTCTAAGCAATAACGTTGCTATGCAAAAATAATCTTGCTAAAACTCTTTCTCAATAACGTTGCTATGCAAAAATAATCTTGCTAAAACTCTTTCTCAATAACGTTGCTATATTACTTTGGCTGAAACTCTTTCTCAATAACGTTGCTATGTTCCTTGGCTGAAACTCTCTTTCAATAACGTTGCTATGTTCCTTGGCTGAAACTCTCTTTCAATAACGTTGCTACGTTCCTTGGCTGAAACTCTCTTAAGATATTAGAAAATGATTTGAATTAGGAATTCCATCCTTAACTTTTAGGTAGGCCCAACATTTCAAGCTTGGTGTCACATTTCTTTCTTAAAGTGTGACACCTTTCAACCTTTATTAATAGTCATTAAATAGGAAAGGGATGCTTGCCACGTTACGGGGTTAAATCTTATCCAACTCTTTAATTAATTATCCAATAATTCCTTAATTAGCTAGGCAATCTTCCATTACCCAATAATTAATCAATTACCCATATAATTAAAAATTATCTCAAATTACTTAAATTACTACTCACTTTTAATACACTTTGTACACTTTACTATTATGGTCATGTGGTACCTTGTATGGCACTAGTCTATAAAATACCGGGTATTATAACTCGGACCGTATTTTGATTCTCAAAATGTCAAACTTCGACGAAAACTCATTCTTCGATTCTCTTACCCTCTCACCTTCACGAATTTACTTATTACTTGGTTGAAATAGCATAATACTTATAATTCCAAAATAATCTCATTCCCAAGTTTACGTCGATTAACTTACGACGAAACTTTAACGTATAAGAATGCGGGATGTAACATCTCATTTCCGAGCTTTCATCAATTTATTTATGGCGTACTTTCACGTACAAAAATATGGGGTATAACACAAACCTATTCCAAGGCTCGGAACCCCAAACAGACATTGATATCACCAAAGTCCACCTCAAACCAAACTTAAAAAATTCTAGAACCTTCAAAATACCAACTTTCCACAATAAGTGTTGAAATGCTCCCGAGCGACCTGATACTCAACCCGAACATACGCCCATGTCCGAAATCATCATACGAACCTATTGGAACCTTCAAATCCCAATTCTGAGGTCGTTTACTCAAAAGTCAAACCTTAATCAATTCTTCCAACTTTAAGCTTCTGAAATTAGAATTTTCCATCCGAATCAACTCTGACTTCCCGAAATTCGATTCCGACTACGCATACAAGTCATAAAACATGAAATGAAACTACTCAAGGCCTCAAACCGCCGAACGACGCGCTAGAGCTCAAAACGACCGGCCGGGTCATTACATATACACAATTTTTGTTGAGGACTTAAATATCAATCATGTTAAGTTCTTAATTCTTATTGTAAATATAAATATATTCTATATTCGATATAATTAAAAAGACAAAGATTTAAAAATTTAAGATGAATATTATTATATTATTAGTAACAAGATTTCATAGCTAAATGTTAGCGCAAAAAATAGCGATGAATTTTATTTTGCTTAAAAAATCCATAATTATTTTAGTGTTTTTCTTTTTAGTGATAAAATCATAAATCTATCATTTTTCTGTTGACAACTAGTTACATGATGTCATCAACTACTAAAAGTATTTTATTTTATTTTTTGCAATGTTTGTATATAATGTATATGTATTTGGAGCCTTTGGTCATTGCGCTCTAAAACTGTCATAAATGTTTTTAATATATGAGTGCTTATTCAAAAATAAGTGCTTAGATATATGAAGTTATTCTAAATACTAATTTAAAATAATTCAGGACACACATATATAAATATCTATACAAACTTTCAAAGTCTTAACCATGTGAGTACTATTTAAAAATAAGAGTTTAGATATCAGAAATTACTCTAAATATTTATTTAAAAATAATAAAGGAACAAAATACATAAATATCTCTACAATTATTAATAAAAATTTTGAGTTTCACATACAAAATTATAAGTATAAGCTTGATAAGTCAAGAAGTCATCAATTGATTAGCTTTGAGGCCATAAGTGTACAAATGATCTATTGTTCACGTCACGACTCAAAATCCACTATAGGCCGTGATGGCGTCCAACGCCGCCGTCAGGCAAGTCAGCGGTACTTAATCAACTTAGTTACTCATTTTATTATTTTTGAAATCATAAATCCCATTAAATAAGTAGAGTAAGGTCTGGTACTCGTAGAAAATCCGTGATTTTAATTTCCAACTTCCGTATAAAATATAAATTACAAGGTGAAATGATAATAATTACGTGAACTACAATAATGAACATCCAATAGGAACCCCCAAAACCCGGTGTCACAAGTGCATGAGCATCTACTAAGGAGTACAATAATAATACAACATCTGTCTGGAATACAAGTTAGACAGGAGAATATAAATAACTCTGATGGAGCCTCTGTATGTTGTAGATCGTCAAATGAAATGCAGCTCACCGTAAAGTCCCCGCAATAGCTGCGCCCTTGCGCCCAAAAGACCACCAGACATATATACATATACATGCACAATAAGTGCAGCAAGTGTAATATGAGTACGTAAATCAACGCGTACCAAGTAAGTATCTAGCCTAACCCCGGAGAAGTAATGAGAGGGGTCGACGCCGACACTTACTAGAGGTCCAATAAAGTAGTATGCTAAATCCTAAACAGATATAAAGCACAACAGTAATAGTAGAATGAAACGGTAACCAACATAATATTTCAATATTTCTTTTAACGATATAAACTTCTCAATCTCGTATCCTATCTCAACAACTCGGACAATATCAAATGAATAAGAAATACCATATAAAATGCAAGGCATTAGTGGAAGAAAAATCTCATGAATATTCGGACTGCTAGCGATATAACGTACGATTATGTCGAGGTCGTACGGCCCGATTCCAAAAGGAATATGATACTGCCGAGGCGAATGACCCGATCCCATAATAATATATACACTGTCGAGGGTCAAGCGGCACAAATCATAGATGCATTTATTATACTGCCGCGGCGAACAACCGACTCCCATAAGAGTGTGGTATGAAATCCTGCCGAGGCGAACGACCCGATTCTATTAGAATAAAAAGATTTAACGGGTCCTTTACCCCACTCAAAAATATACGTGTGAGTTATGAAATTTAATGAAAACTTTGCAATGAGTACGCACAACGCGGGAGAAATTCATAAGAGAAGCACAAATTATTCCGCGGATTATCAAGTAGCTTGTCACATCTCTACAATAGTGAGCTTATCACCCTATGCAAGCCTAGTCTCAAGTCGTAACGCGAAAAAAAAAAGAATTAAACGAGCAAAGATAACTCAAATAGTACAATTATAGCATGGCTCGAACCTAAATCTACCCGGACATAATCAGAAATTCTAGCATACGCACGGATACCCGTCACCTCATACGTGCGTAGCTCCCACAACATGTAGCACATAAGAATATAACACTTGTGGGGTAAATTCCCCCTCACAGGGTTAGACAGGAGACTTACCTCGCTCCGAAGTTCCATAACCGGCTCCAACGCTACTCTAACACCTCAAACCGATGCCCATCGCTCCAAAACTAGTCAAACAATGTGCAAACCAATAAAAATATACTCTAGTACTCATAATAAATAAATTTATAACAATTTCCAACTCCGCTCGAAAAGTCAATAAAGTCAACCCTCAGGCCCACGTACCCGGATTTCGAATATTGTCGAAGATAAACTTTACTCATAACACCACAAACTCAAATATAAAATTTATTCCTAATTCCATGTCCAATTTCGTGGTAAAAATCTACCAATTTTTAGGTTTCTTTCAAAATCTCATAATTTTTACTAATTTCCATGTTTAAATCCACATATAATTCATGTATTTCACCAACATTATGGGGGAATTACTTACCTTGCAGAAGATGATGTAAATCTCCCCTTGAAGCTCTCCAATAATCGCCCAAACCAAGAGAGAATGAGTGAAATGAGCAAAAATCCCGACTTAAAATAATTCTACCCAGGCTCGCCCTTCATCGCGATCGCGGGAGCACCTTCGCGTTCGCGAAGGCTAAAACAATTGCCTCCAAAACTTTACTCTATGCATTTTCGACCCACTGGCCAGGTTCGCAAAACCTTCAGATCCCAATGTTGTAAGGTCCTGTAAAATTTCGCAAGGAATTTAAGGTTTCGTGGAACCGAGGTAGGCTTACGTCTTTAAACTTTCAAATATTCAAACTTCGTCGAACGCGTCCGAATTACACTTGAACATGCCGGAATGATGCCAAATTTTGTATGCAAGTCATAAATCACGATACGAACTTATTTCAAGGCTCAGAACCCTAAACGGATATCGATATCACTAAAGTCCACCTCAAACCAAACTTAGAAAATTCTAAAACCTTCAAAATGCCAACTTTCCACAATAAGAGCTGAAATGCTCCAGGGTGACACGATACTCAACTCAAACATACGCCCAAGTCCGAAATCATCATAGTATATTGGAACCTTCAAATCCCGATTCCAAGGTCGTTTACTCAAAAGTCAAACTTTAGTCAATTCTTCCAACTTAAAGCTTCCAACCAAGAGGTTGTGAGTTCGAGTCACCCCAAGAGCAAGGTGGGGAGTTCTTGGAGGGAAGGATGCCGAGGGTCATTTGGAAACAGCCTCTCTATCCCAGGGTAGGGGTAAGGTCTGCGTACGCACTACCCTCCCCAGACCCCACTAGTGGGATTATACTGGGTTGTTGTTGTTGTTGTTGTTGTTGTTGTTCCAACTTAAAGCTTCCGAAATTAGAATTTTCCATTCGAATCAATTTTGAACTTCCTGAAATTCAACCCCGACCATGCGTACAAGTCATAATACATGCAGTGAAACTACTCAAGTCCTCAAACCGCCGAACGAAGTGCTAGAGCTCAAAATGACCGGTCGGATCGTGACATTCTCCCCCACTTAAACATACGTTCGTCCACGAATGTGCTAAGAGTTGTTCCAGAGTGTTCCAAAATCACTGTTTAACACCTCGTGCAGCTACCCGTGCCACCATAACCCATGTGAGCACATTAGCTCGAGCCAGACTGAAGATCCTGCCTTTTATTTAGTTAATAAGCCTTAGAACCAAATTCCAACATCTAGAATTCTCTACAAGACCTGATTGTAACATATGAACACCTTATCTATCTCCACATGATAAACCCTTACATGATCATGCACCCATGATGACATCACACAATGCATTGCATAACTCATTCGCTCGTGATAACCTCCTCCAAACACAGCAGCTGCAAATTCACTGACCCGATGCCCGTAGTATACCTCATAACACATATAAACCCGGTCTCAACCCTCACAATACTGTAATGATAAAAGAGATGTGCAGGAACTCATAATCACCCGTCAAATTAATAACTCGTGGAGTTCCTCCGCTTGACAAGAACAGTTACCTCATTTTGAACTGAATAGTGACATTCTCTCTTTAATATACCTTACATAAAGTCGACTGCACCGATTTCAGGTCCAATAACCTTGTCTCACCCAGTACAAGCTGCTCAGGCAATAAGCCACCTCAAACACTGACCAAGATCTCATATGATGCTATCAATACGCCGACAAGCTACAACTTGAATATGACACATAAGGAGGAACGAACTTTGAAGAAGAACTACCCAGCCCACGTAACGAATAAAACGGTCGAACAGATGCTATGAGCCCTTCTCAGAGAATGAGAAACAAAATACACAAGAATAGTTATAGGGAACCATACTCAACATCTCACTGTTGTGGCGTGCAACCTAATCAACACAAAATACCGTTGCGGCGTGCAACCCGATCCAAATAACATACTTGTGGCGGCGTGCCACCTGATCCACACATAACAATAAATAAGAAAATATCCATCAAGCCATAATACTTATACCTACTAAATACCCGAATATCGACCATAAGCACGCCAAGTACAAAAATACAACCCTGGGGAGACGGATAACGCCATGCACTACAAAACTCGAGCTCGACTAAGGTGCAATAACGATAAGCTGCACAGGACCACAACACATGTGCGAATAATCAAGTCGTCTCATAACCTACATGGCATAATAGAGTATTACAGAGAATAGCTAATGATAGGCTTAACACCCAACACCAGAAGACTCCTCCATAAGCAGTGCTAAGCTGAATGAACACATTTGATCAGATCTGATATAGAATAAGAAGCTTTAACGGGTCCTTGACCCCACTCACGAATATACATGTGAGTTACGAAATTTAAGAAAAACTTTGCAATGAATACGCACAATGGGGGAGAAATTCATAAGGGAAGCACAAATTATTCCGTGGATTATCAAGTAGCTCGTCACATCTCTACAATAACGAGTCTATCACCCTATGCAAGTCTAGTCTCAAGTCGTAACGCAAAATAAAGGAATTAAACGAGCAAAAGTAACTCAAATAGTACAATTATAGCATGGCGCGAACCTAACTCTACCCGGACATAATCAGAAATTCTAGCATACACACAGACACTCGTCACCTCATACGTGCGTAGCTCCCACAACATGTAGCACATAAGAATATAATACCTACGGGATAAATTCTCGCTCACAGGGTTAGACAAGAGACTTACCTCGCTCTGAAGTTCCATAATCGACTCCAACGCCACTCTAACACCTCAAACCGATACTCGTCGCTCCAAAACTAGTCAAACAATATGCAAACCAATAAAAATATACTCTAATACTCATAATAAATCAATTTATAACAATTTCCAACTCCGCTCGAAAAGTTAATAAAGTCAACCCTCGGGCTCACTAGCCCGGATTTCAAAATATTTCAAAGATAAAACTTTACCCATAACATCACAAACTCAAATATATAATTTATTCCTAATTCTATGTTCAATTTTGTGTTAATAATCCAAAAATACCAATTTCTAGATTTCTTTCAAAATCTCACAATTTCTACTAATTTTCATGTTCAAATCCACATATAATCCATGTATTTCACCAACATTATGGGGGAATTACTTACCTTGCAGAAGATGATGGAAATATCCCCTTGAAGCTCTCCAAAAATCACCCAAACCAAGAGAGACTGGGTGAAATGAGAAAAAATCCCGACTTAAAACAATTTTGCCCAGACCCGTCCTTCATCGCGATCGCGGGAGCACCTTCGGGATCCGAAGGCTAAAACAACAGCCTCCAAAATTTTACGCTACGCGTTCGCGACCCACTGGCCGCGTTCGCGAATCCTTCAGATCCCACTGCCTCACGTTCGTGGTCTACGAGCCGCGTTCGTGAAGGCTTAACGCCGCACAGACCCCAGCTCCCCTTCCTCTTCGCGTTCATGACCTCCAGGTCGCGTTCCTGTAGGCTACACCAGCCTCTTCTCTGTGTTCGCATGTCCTTCATGGTATTCGAGATGGGCAAAAATCCCAACAGCCCCAAAACTCCTTTTTTGCGAATGCGTGAATCCCTTCGCGTTCCCGAAAGACAAAACCAGACATCAGCAACCGCAAATCATCCAAACTTGGTCTGAAACCATCCTGAAACACACCTGAGGCCCTCGGGACCCCGTTCAATCATACCAACCAGTTCCATAACATAACACAGACCTGCTCGAGGCCTCAAATCATACCAAACAATATCAAAACTACGAATCACGATCGAAACCTTCTTTAAACTTTCAAACTTCGCCGAACACGTCCGAATTTCACTTAAACATCCCAAAATGACGCCAAATTTTGCGTGCAAGTTACAAATCACGATACAAACCTATTCCAAGTCTCGGAACCCCAAACGGACATCGATATCACCGAAGTCTACCTCAAACCAAACTTAGGAAATTCTATAACCTTCAAAATGCCAACTTTCCACAATAAGCACTGAAATGCTCCTGGGTGACTCGATACTCAACCCGAACATACACCCAAGTCCGAAAATATCATACGAGCCTATTGAAACCTTCAAATCTCGATTCCGAGGTCATTTACTCAAAAGTCAAACCTTAGTCAATTCTTCCAACTTAAAACTTTCGAAATTAGATTTTTTCATCCGAATCAACTCTAAACTTCCCGAAATTCAACCACGACCACGCGTACAAGTCATAATACATGAACTGAAACTACTCAAGACCTCAAACCGTCGAACGGCTCGCTAGAGCTCAAAATGACCGGTCGGTCGTTACAGTTAAAGATTGTTTTTTAGCATCCAAATATTTGCTATTTGAGAATTAATAAATTCTTTAATTATATGCAATTACTAATTTTTTATATTTTAGAAAATCTAGCTTTTAAAATTAAAATTCATTTTTCATAAAGTTTCTCTAATATTTTTGGAGAACCTCTTGTAATGTTTTTGTAATCAAAGAAAAATATTTATTAACAATGATCTTTTGTTACAACGAATTTATTCTTGTTAAATAATATTTATTGATATGATTATTTTAAGTGCATGACAAAAATTATAACTAGCTACGAAAGTTTATTGTCTCTTTAAATTTTATAGCTATATCATCTTGTCATAACAAATAATTGTAGCTATTAAGAAAACTTTTGTCACTGTTGTTTATAACATGAATAAAAAATATCTTTTTTAGATTCAACATTTCTTGCAAATTATTTATTGTGACTAAAATATTACTGTAGCTATAATAACTTCAAAGACGTGACAAAACTTATATTTAGATACGAAATTTTACTTTAGCAATAAAATTCTAGCTACTAACCAAGTTATTGCCACGAACTTTTAAAATATGAAGCAAAAGTGTCTATTCAGCGACGACATTTTGTTTCAAGTAAATACTTGTGGCTACAATGTTGTAATTGCTACAACAACTTCAAACTCGTGGCAAAAACTTACGCTTAGCTACGAAATTTTATTGTAGCAATAAGTTTGTAGCTATTAAAATAGTTATTGTCACGAATTATTATAATTTGAAGCAAAAATATCTATTTAGCTATAATATTTTATTTCAAGTAATTTTTTGTGGCTATAAGGTTACTATTGCTATAGTAATTTTAGTTTTGTGGAAAAATATATGATTAGCTACAAACTTTATTGTAGCAATAAATTTGTAGTTGTTTCGGTAATTATTGCTATGATATTTAGCAACTATAACAAAAATAAGGAATTAGCTTTGCCAATTTAATTTTTGTAGCTAAGAAATTTTATGCGATTGTAAATAGCCACGGAATTTTAATTTTTGTGGCTATTGTTAGGTATTAGCCACGATTTTCATATTTGTAGCTGAGAATTCATAGCTATAAATATATTATGTTGTAGTGATGTAAAAAGGTAGATGGTGGTCTTAACTCTTGTTCTTTTGCTTCACAATCAACCAAAACCTTATCCTCAATTATCTCAATAGAATCAAAGCCCTCTTGCGGAGCAACAACTTTTCCTTATAAAAGTTCATCTTCTTGAGTAGGCTCATTCTCACAGGGTATCTCCTCCATATATTTATCATCACAATGCAATTAGCTTTCTGAACTTACTAATTTACTCACTTGTGTTGTTAGGTTCTTAATTCACTTGTGCTGTTAGGTTCTTAATGGATTCGTCATTTTGCATAAGTCTCTCTTCAACACTGTTCATTAACTTATACATAAGCTCTTCTAAACTACCATTCTCCTCTTGAGGTAGTTGTCTCACTTCGCTTTCATTTCAGTCATAATAAAGGTATTCATCACAACCAGAGTTAAGATTGTGCCCATATAAAACTTCATACTTGTACGAACTAGAAATAGAGTGAGACTGTTCAAAAGATGAGTCATACGAAGGATACTTACCTGCTTGACAGTCAACCCATAGATAATTTCCACTACATTTAAAACAAATAGTAAACTTGTAATAATACTCAGCTGCTAACTCTGCAACTGTATTTTTAGGCTGATTGTGCTCCATCTTTACAGCACTTGAGTTCAACATCAGAAATATTTTTTTCAAGCTTTCTCCCTAGCACTTGTTAGGTGCTACAAAAAAAATCTTGAAGACAAGTTAACCCAAAAAAAATTAAAGAAGAAGAGAAAAAAAAAACTAATCCCTGAATTAGCACCAAAAATTACTTTAAGAACTACTGATTACCTATCTCCGGCAACGGCGCCAAAATTTGACGAGCGCAAAACACAACACGAATATTAATGCTCGTTAGCCAAAGATAGTATAGTAAAATATCGTCTACATATGGATTAGATTTAAATAATGTTTAATTAATTTTTGGGTTAAATGCTATTCATGATATTCAACACTTTGAATTGGGATGATTAATACTACAACTAACACACTAAAACTAAAGCAAGTAAAAATTAATCACAAAGAACTAGAAAGCAAGGCAATTGGTTATTATCAATACGAAGAATAAGGGTTTTGACATGATAGGTTCAAGACTGTTATCCTGAATTTGACACTGTTGTATTTCACTTTTAAAATTCTATTGATTCTCACGAATTCAATAGGTGATTAGCTTATACTTCCGATTCAGATTCATCTCTCAATTAAATCTAAATATTTCAAATAAACTAATGTGAAGAGTAGTGAAACCTGCAAGAAGTTCATTGGTAAGAATGGTCTAAGAAAAACTTCTCGCGATTATTTCCCAATCTTAATTTAAACGGTAGCTCAAAAAACTCTCACGATTACTTCAAAGAATCACCAAAATAAACTAAGGCATACGGTGTAATAATACTCAATAAGATGTTCCTCTTTCGATTAAACAATATAAAAAATAAAATCACAACTGATATTAAAGCTCCTCCAATAAATTCAAGCAATTAAACGTTAATCAAATCCATAAACAACAACCAAGTCATCAAATCATGTCAAATCCTAAGGTAAACTATTCCATAATAATGAAGAAATTCATCACAAATAATTTTAAGAATATAGAAACATTACTCCAACTTTACAATCCAAACTCGCATATTGAATTGGTGGAGGAATGATGAATTTATTTGTTTTGAAGCCTCCAATGCTCTTCAATAGCTCCCTAGATCGATTATCCTTTTAAAAAAATATATTTACCGCGAATTTATATCGAGTATGTGCGAACCTGAATCAAAATATCTTCTATAAGCCGAACTGAGATAATTGGCAAAATTACACAAGCCTGCCGCACCGGGCGAAGCACTGTGCGTCGCACATGTTAGATTCTTGAGAGGCTTGTTTTCTTGGTGGCTGCCTAACCTTTTGCCCAAGCATCTCAATGATGCACTACGTCAAAATGACGTATTAAGGCAATAATTAAGAAAGTTGGCAAAATTAAATTCAATTGCTTTTTTTATAAGGCACGCTCACATCATCAACCACGCCGTGGTAGGCCAACTTTATGGCCTTGAGCGATTTCTTTTATTTTTTTATATGTAATTTTCGATCCCGAACTCGACCTCGACTTTAATTCTCAAACTTCTACTTAGACTTCAAAGTTTTCGTTTTATTCACTTTAGCTTCAAAACTCGTCATAGCCCAGAATCTCAATCTGCACAACAGAAAATACATAATGAGTATAATTGTTCACATTTTAGCTCAAACACAATTAAAGTATAGTTAAATAATAGGTGAAGTAAGGCCATAAACTCATATTTCGAGCCTACTATCAGGCTCACGATCAAAACCCGAGTCAAGGGGTAGATCCCGACTACCTATAACCCCATGAGTCCAAACATGTGATTAAATTCAAAAATCAAGTCCAAATAGGCCCTCAAATTTTCAAAATACACCCTCTTAAGTTGTAGATAAAAATTCTAAATTTCACTTCAAAAATTTATATTTTAGGTGTAGAAATTCATGGGGAATCAAGATATAAAGTCAAATCCAAGTGAAAATTCCTTATCTCCAATGAAGTAGTAAAATTGCTCTTCAAAATCTCCATCTCTTGAAGTCTGGGATTCAAAATATGATAGAATGGACCAAATAACAAAATAAATTACTTAAGTGGTCTGCCGAGACATATCCTTCGGAACACGGCCACGGCCTCGCGTTCGTGAAGCACAACCAGCCTCAGCCTAAAAGAACTCTACGCAAACGCAAAGATCCTCTCGCGAATGCGATGCCCAAGCTAGCCAAGCCTACGCGAATACGAGCCCTGCTCCCCGAACGCGAAGGCTAAACCTCTGTCCGACTCAATGCCATCGCGAACGTGAATCCCTGAGCTCGAACGTGAAGAATAACTCATCCCAGCTCCAAAATCCTTCAATGCGAATGCGGTAGACCCCACGCGAATGCAATGAAGACGAGACACTAGAAAATCAGCAATCTCCAAATATGATCCGGGTAGTCCGGAACTCGCTCGAGCCCTCCTGCGACCCCATCTAATCATACCAACAAGTCCATATACCTAGTTCAAACTTATCCAGCGGCTTGAAACACCACATATAATATTATAACTAAGAATCAAGGATCAAAATCTTTCTCTTAAGTTTCTAACGTTGCAACTTCGCCGAACACGTCCGTATCACACTTATACTTACCGGATCACAGTCAAACCTTGCACACAAATTTCAATCTACTAAATGAACCTATGTAAAGTTCAGAAACACCAACTGGATCCCAATAACATCAAAGTCAACTCCCAATCAAACCTATGAACTCTCCAAGCCTTCAAATTGCCAACTTTCGGCAAATAAAGCCAAAACCTTTTAGGAACCTCCGAATCTAAATTCAAATATATGCCCAAGTCCAGAATCACCACACGACTCTATTGGAACCATCAAATCACCAATTTGAGGTCGTTTACTCAAAGGTTATATCTCGGTCAACTCTAGCAACTTATATTTCCAAAAATAAAACAAATGTTCCAATCACTTTCAAACCTTTCCGAAATCAAACCACTCATCCCTGTAAGTTATAATATAATAAATAAATAGGAGAAGCATCAAATAGAGAAATGGAGCTCAAATACATAAAACGACCGATCGGATCGTTATATGCGAGTTTCCTCAAATGGAGAATCATCAATGTTTTTGGCTTTTCTTTCCTTTAATTCAAAATCAACAACCATGGGTTCTATTTTTTTACTTTTATTTTTCATGCGATTACCGCTAGATTTGGCTACCCACTTACGGAGAATAAAAAAAAAACTTGGTCCAAATATAGTTTATGCAATCGACTCAATACCTGCTTGGTTTGAAGAAGGATTATCTATACGACGCCATCATCTACGTGCAACATGCTTCCTACCCATACTGAAATACAATAATGGACGAACATCGATTAAGAAAGTGTAAACAAATCCACAAAAAATCAGTGATTTTTAAAATCTACTTCTATAAAAATAGAATTATGAAAATGTACTAATATAGGAAAGTATTTGCCTAAAAACTGTTGTTAATAAACTATAGAAACGAAATCTAAAAAACACCTACGTGAAAGGAATGGTTGATTGTGCAACTGCTGATGCCATTTTCATGGTTGGAGAAAGGCAGAGCTAAGATGTTTTAAAAAAAAAGAAGAAGGGAACGTTTGGCGTGAATATTCGTATCTTCAAACAAAATAAATAAGGGGAAGGAGATTTTGGGGGGGTGGGGGGTGGGGGGGGTTTCGGGTAAATACATTGGATCGCATAGTAGGCAGACATAAAAAAACATAAAAAAACTTTGGGCTTGGATAGAAACGGGCAAATATATTAGGCATAATGGATAGAAAGTGTAGTTCCCTCATACCCTTTGATGCAAAAGACGGGTAAGTTAATTTATGGGCCATTAGACTTTTGAAATTTCTAATATTAAATATCTCATAATATGTTTATGTCTATAAAAAATTTATCGTTAAGAAAAAAATAAAGAGTTTAAGTACGTACTTAATAGAAATATTTTCTTTCAGAAAATCATATGCGTTTATGGTCAAATTTTTGTTAATATCATAGTCACGAATAACATGTTTGGCCAAGCTTCTTGGGAGGCCAAAAGTGTTTTTTTGACCAAAAAAGAACTTATTAGAAATATGAGGTATTTGGCCAAAATAGAAAAGTGCTTTTGAGCAGCAGTAGAAGCAGTTTTTCTGGTTTTGGGAAGAAGCTACAAATTCTAGCTTCTTCCAAGAAGCAGAAGCAGAAAATTAATGTTTTCAAAACAAAAATATCCTTACCATAAAATTATAGTATTTCCTAATTATCTCTTATTATTTTAACCTTTACTTTTTTATCTCTACCATCCCTTTTTCTCTTTTTTATTTTTACTGTATTTTTATTCTTCTTTTCTTATTCCTATTTGGAATAATCTCTCTAATATAAATATAACTCTTTTTTTCTCTTTCTTCGTTTCTTTTTTTTTCGTCTCCTATTACTTTGTGAAATAACAAGGCGAATCACCAAATTCAAATACTTTCTTCGTAAGTTATGATTTATTTTTTCTTTTGTAGTATATCAATATTATATGATCTCCGGTTTGTAGTTTTATTTATATATATTTTTTTCGTGCATGCATATGATATAGTTGACAAAAATGCAATACTACTTAGTTTGTTATTTTTTCAAGAATTGATAGTATTTTTTTTTATACAAGTAGCTTGTAAGCATATATGTTCTTACCAGTATTTTTGCTTTTATATACTTATTTTATATTGATTAAAATATTTAATACATATTAATTTATATTTTATACTTTAATTACTTACAAATAAAAAGTTAGTTAATTTATTTTATAATAAAAATTTAAAATTTCTCTTTTTAAATAATGCTAATTGTAAACAAACTTTTACTGTTCTTTATCGTAATTTGACACTCAAAACTACTTTTTGGAAAGATTGGCCAAACACAATTTGGTTATCAATTTTTTGCAAAAAGTGTTTCTCAAACGAATTGACCAAACACAAACTGCTAATTTTCAAAAGTGATTTTTAGAGAATTACTTTTAAATAAAAGTACTTATAATATGGTTCTAAGGACACGTGATTTCACCTAACACCAATTGATAAATGTGAGGATGAGTAATAGAAATTAACAATAAAGTAAAGCAAACCAGTGTTAGAATGAAACTCAGCCCTCGAGTTTGAACACCCTCGAACTGGTTGATGCAAGAACTATGAAAGTATAGCAAGCTAATGAATAATGGTGCGAACGAGAAAGAGAATTATATTGCTTTTTATGTATGTCCACAGTGTGTTACAAATGATTAGAACCCTCCTTTATATAATAGAGGAATTCCACATATGGTATAATCCTAATTACAGAAGGAAATCCCATGATTAGCTAATTAACCATTTCTGATTTGATCCGTTCCGAGATTTACGTCCTGATCCTCGACCAGTCACCGAGACTTACGCCATGTTCCTCGACCAGCCACATGTATCTCGCCTTTCTGTTATTATGCTATCTTCGATCTTGCTCGATGTCTATCTCATTTGGCTTAGATCGCTACTAGCCTCGATCTCGACAGGTACCTCGGTTCTGAACTCGGTACCTTATCCTCATGATACGACTTATTCCGTTACGAGGCCGTCTTTCGATGCAAACTCTCGGTCTCGATCAAATAGTAAAATCGGGTGGGCCCGATTTTAACTGTATACAGATAGTTCCCTCAGTTTTTGGCATGTAATGACAAGAAACGAATTGAGCCTTCGATTTTCTGCCTCGACCTGTCATGACATCATCCTTGTGACGTAAGCGATGGAAGTGACTGAAACGTCCCGTCTGTACAGTTATCAAGGCATTAAATGCGCATCAGTCGATAGTCGGCCACCACCAATTTTGAACCGTCATTGTGAAATTTATAAATAGCCCCTCTCTCCACCATTTTGAACTTTTACTTTCAAATTTCTAATCTCCAAAACTTTTTATATCTTCTAAGTTCTTCATCTGCAAATCTATGATTTTCACTACTAACCTCTTCTCAAAACACCAAATCTTATCATCTCCATCTATTTTTCACTTCAAATCCATACAAAAACCGACGACAAAACACCGGCGGAGCCGTGCCCTGAGGAGTGTGTTCCCGGGGGATGTGTCCTCACTTCCGATTTTAAGACCAATAAAGCCTCATCGATTCTCGGTCGATGTAAGCCAGTGTCGAGGTATATATGCTCGATAAGTGAGGGATACCTTTAGCAAGTAAAGAAAGACTGCAACTGGGAGGGCAAAGAGGTGGTGATCCGGACCCCCGAAGAGGATATCACCACCCATGTGGAAGGGTTTCTAATTGTTTACACTTACCCTTTCACGCTGGGCCCCTCGACCCCGTCATCGTTGATTTTTGCCGTTAGTATCAAATAACCCTAGGCCAAATACATCCTTCCTTTTGGCGAATTATTAATCTGCTCCAATTCTTCGTGAGCAAAGTCGAGGGGATGCCTTTCACCCTTGACCACCTCATCAGTTAATACAGCCCCCGCCTCTATCGAAGCGGGTTAATAAAACTCCAACGTCGGGCTACCAAAGTGTTGTTCTCGAACATAGACGAGGACAAGGACCGAGGCTGGATGGGTCGGTTCGTTCGAGTGAGGACTTCAGACCTAATCCCGGCCGAGAAGATGCAGGAATATGAAGCGTAAGTTCAATCCCACTATTAGCTCCTATTTATTGTTTTGCTCATTTGCTTCTTCTCATCGATATCCCTTTACGTGATGTAGCGGTCGCTTGGATGCCCGGTGCAATTCCTAACCTCAAGAGCTAGGTTCGGGACCTGGCCTCGACCTCTTCAAATGCCGAGTGCTCATGGCGCAATTTATCAAAGGGCCGATGGGAGGCCAAAACTCATGGTAAGCCCATTTTCCACGTCTTTGATGATTTTATTTAAGTATTTCTTACTTAATTTCCTTTTATACAGGACTTGGTAAAAATGCAATTATGAAGCCCTTATCTAGTGAGGAGGAGACTTCGGTCCCGGCACCGAAACTACTGAAGGAAAAAAAGAGGAAAAAGATCTCAGCCTCCAAGGATCCAGAACCTAAGAAGAAGGTGGCTCGTAAGCCGAGAAAGAACGTCATCCTCCTGACCGAAGACTTTATTCGATGTCTAAAGGATGAAGATGAAGAAGAGGAAGAAAACGACTCTAGGCTGGTGGCCCGAGTGGGAATGAGCATCGAGGCCCTAAAATCCACTGAATCGGTGAAGACTGTATAGACTTCGTCTCGAGATGAGGGGGTCTCGGGAAGAGATTCGGGTGAAGTCCCCGAGTCATCGAGGATTGAAGATGCCTCCCACCATAATGAGCCAGCGGTGGGTACGATTGTAGGGGCTGGTCTCGAGGCCCCTTGAGATGGAGAGAACGCCCCAAGTGATCCACTATGGGCAATAGAAATTGGAGGCTCACCGCTAATCCCCTCATTTTTCGAGGAGATGATTCAAGAGGCTCGGTCCTTGAAGACCCTCTCCATCGAAGGAGCCCACAGAAGGGAGGATCCTTTTCGTGATTACTTTACTGGGGTCAAAGATGCTACCGTCCTGAGCGACTTGGAGGCCTTGAGAAGGGACTCGGGCGAGCCATCGAGCCTTTTCAACAAAGCGCAACAAGCTCTGAATCGGGTAAGCCTTAACTCCCCTTGTTGGTATTACCCTTGTGTTCATTTTTCTCTTCCTATCTAACTTTTTTTCTTCTTTCTGCATAGGCGTCAGCACTTTATCGGGAAGCATTTTCTCGGTCTCGAGCTGAGATGAGTCGGTATGAGGCCGACCTCCGAGGGCTCACGGAAGAGAGAAATGCCTTTAGACTTCTCTGTGGGCAAAAAGAAGAGGAGACCAAGGACCGCTGAGCCAAGTTGGCCAAGGCTCACCAAGATCAGACCGACCTGATCGAGCAGATAATGAAAATCTTAAAAGCTCATGGGCTCGATTCAGGAACAGTGACTAACATTTCGATATCATAGCTACAGCAGAAGGTCGAGAGGATCGAGCAGCTCCGCAATGAGGTCAATATGATGAAGGCATCCACCTTGGGGTGGAAAGAAGGTATGTACCGCTTTGCTGTAGAAAAAGAGACTGCTTTATCCCAATTGTCATCGACCGAAAGTCAGCTCGAGGCTCGGTTGGCTTCTGAACTCGCAAAGGCCAAGTCTGAAGCTGAAAAGGCAAAGGCTGAGGAAGAGGCGATCGTGGCCGTATACCGGGACGATGCTAAAGCCGCTCAAGTCCAAGCAAGAGAGGCAGCCGAGACCACTCAAACTCGAGCATATTGGATTGCTGAACTCGCCAAATGCCAATCTCGGAGGGAAACCCTCGAGGAGATCCATGCTCGAGGTTTCGATCTTACCAATGAGATAGTAAAGGCTAGAGAGCATGAAGCTGAGGCTGGAGCGCTGGCTCTTCCGATGATGATGATGATGATGGCAGCATGAGCGGGTCCGAGAATGAGGAGGACCTCGATGGAGAAGAAGCTTCCCCTGGAGAAAATCAAGAACCTTAGTATTTTTCACTTTTGATCTTTTGTATAGGATCCTGATCGAACCTTGTAAATATTCTCATATATATAAAGATCTCTTTCCTTTCCGACTTGTCTTTATTTCATTTTTTGCCTTGTGAAAATTTTGTTTCATTTATGCCTTATGAAAATTTTGTTCATAAGTTCGAGGCTTAGGCAATTTGATCGAATCCGGACTAGTGTAGTTTTTATAATCGAGCGAGTACTTGCTCGAACTCAGAGTAGGGTGACCCTTAGGTTTTAATTGAGTGAGGATGATTTCTCAAACTCAAAAATAAACTGGCCCTTTAGGCTCTTGAATTAGGCTGATACGACCATAGTAAAAAGAATGCCTTTCTCCCCTTTTCGACTTTTATTGTTTAATCATATAAAATTGGTTGTGCCTTAGCATGAAATAAGGGATTTGCTCGAGAGTTTGAATGGTTCCGTACCCATGCAACACCCCGAAATATTTCAAAGTACTTAACTATAAAGCCCGATAAAGTTTGCAAAGAAAATAATGTTTCCGGTTGAGACTATTGAGATAAATGAGAAATTGACTTACGAAGAGATTCCAGTTTCTATTATTGATCGTCAAGTCCGAAAATTGAAAAATAAAGCAATCGCCTCCATGAAAGTGTTGTGGCGAAACCAACAGGTTAAAGAGGCTACTTGGGAGGCCGAGGAAGAAATGAAGAAAAAGTATCCTTATTTGTTTGAATAGCCGTGTATTTATAAAGTTGTGATCTATGAGAAATATTCTAAGAGTTACTTTCTATGAATTTTGTATCATTTGTACAATTGGCGTAAGGGTGTTCCTTTCTGGAAATATATTGCTTGTGAGACCACAATTGTTGTTATTTTATATTATGTTACATCGTTGGATTATGTATGTGCTATTAGGATGTGTTTCTGGGGCTCTCTGACAGGTGGATAGGCCTAGTTACAAGGGAAACTCTGGCGAAGGTTTTGGAGATTTTGGGAGTTAGACAAATTTGGGGCTGCTCGAATATGGTATGAAACAAACTGAGTTGCATAAGATGCTAATGACGGATTTTTACCCTCATTCGAGGACGAATGATCCTAAGCGGGGGAGAATGTAACACTCCAAAAAATTTTGAAGTACTTAAGTGTAAAGCCCGGTAAAGTTTGCAAAGAAAATAATATTTGTTGGTGCCGGACTAGGCATACGTGTTTGAGGATTGTAGAAGCTCGCCGCGACTCGGACGTTTTGGGTTGAACAATGCACCGGAAAGTAAAGGAAAATTTTCGGCGAAAAAGTGTATTTCTGCGGTCCATTATGCAAACCGCAGAATCACTCTGCGGACCGCATAATGGCCGCAGAGTGAGGCAGTTAATTGGGCCAATTGGAAGCAATTATGCAGTCGACTATGTGACCGTATAACTGTTATGCGATGCATTATGCGACCGCATAACGGTTATGCGGACCGCATAGTGACCGCATACACAGTCAGTTCTTTTGGCTATTTTGTAACCACTTATGTGACCGATATGTGGTCCGCATATCGGTTATGCGATCGCATACCTTGTTTCGGAGCTCCATTTTTGAATTTTTAAAATCTGACCCTATTTCGTTAAGTACACTCTTTGGGCCATTTTTGAGATATGATCTGATATTTTAGAGTGAGAGAGAGTGCCCTAGAGTGAGAAGGTGTTCTTCAATAATTTTTCTTCAATTCTTGCTCAAGTTTTGGAAGATTAAGAAGGGAAGCTCACTAGGTCTTCATCCTAGAGGTAAGATTCTACATCCTAAACCCTAATTTCAAAATTTTCTGAAAATGGGTAACTAGCTAGATAATTTCTGGGCATGAGAGTTATTTATTTTACATACATGTATTATCAAAGGGTGTAGGAAGATTGTTGAGCTACAAATGGTAAAGATTGGGTTGTGGGATGATGAAATCCTTTATAAAAGGGACATGGAAACCTTATGCACTCCCGGTGTTTAATAAAATGCTCAAATGAGCTAGAACCATGATCATCTTCCTAATTTTGATTTAATTTATTATATTTCTAAAATAGATTAAAGTTGCTAAGAATTTCGGAACGTTTTAGAGTTTAAGGAAGCTCAATTGAGGTATGTTGTCTAAACTCTTCTCTTATAATTGAATCCCGCCATATTCATGTAAATTATGTAAGTCCTGAGTGATTCATTATGAAATTGGCTATTCCGAGTAAGATTGGGTTGAAAGATATATGTTCAACAAGCATCCCAAATGCTCTATTGATGTTATGTTACCAATTGAGGATGTGTTAAAATATGGGATGTGCATTAATAATGTTTCGACTTTAAGTCAAGTTCAAATGAAGGCTATTATGCCAAATTTTGTGAAATATCTCTATGTGCATTAGACTTTAAATTACTCACATGTGTACTACACACTTTGATTTGAATTGTGTTTATTGTTGATGATGAGGATGATATTTGAAATCGATAATGTGAGCATGAAATACTGAATATGGCCAGCGTGCCAAGAGTGATCTTATAATTATGGTCACTAGTGCCAATGAAATGAAAAGACGTGAAAGTGTTATGAAATGCGATGATTGATATAAAAAGATTGATGTCTCAAATAAGACGGCCTAGCCGGTCGGGTCGTGATCGGATACCATGTCGCACACATGGTGGTGATTGTGCTGGAAATTGTAGTTGAAATTGTGATTGTGGTCGATATCCCTAATGGATAGCCTAGTTGATCGGATCGTGATCGGACTCCGTGTTAAATACGGTGGTATTGATATTGAGAGAAATTATGGTTGATGTCTCTACTGAGATAGTCTAGCCGATCGGGTCGTGATCGGACTCCGTGCTAAGAGTGCGGTGGTACTGGTATTGTGAATAATGGTATTGTGAATAGTGGTATTGGTATGGCAAATAATGGTACTTGTATTGTGGACAATGGTATATCGATACAATTAATCTCCCAATGTGAGATATGGAAATTATTTGAACACTGTGTTGATCCTAAATTGAGGTTTGATGTTAATTAAGGCTTTCATTGATATTATGATAATCTTATTTGTATTATTTGTCATTCTATTGAGAGGGTGTTTAGTTATACATACTAGTGCTATTCGAGAGTACTAACGTCCCTTTTGTCGGGGGCGCTGCATCTTTCAATGGATGCAGGTGGTTCCACAGTAGGAGATATTGGTCAGTGATAGCAGTGCACCTTCTTCCTAGCTAACTTGGTGAGCCCCACTTCATTCCGGGGCCATGAATCTTTTGTACTTTGTGTATTCTGTTTGAGGTATAACTGGGGCCTTGTTGCCGGCATTATCATTATACTTTTCTTTCTCTATAGAGGCTCCGTAGACATAGTGTGGGTTGTGTATAGGTGCTGAGGAAAGACAAACTATGCTATGTTGTGGTTGTATTACTTGTTCATTTGAGACTTTAAAAATGGTGAAACTTATGGAAAGAAATTGGTAATTACAGATATGACCACTTTATTATTTAATTAAGGAAAACATATATTCTGTTTATTCATGAAGGAGTTTGGGTAGAAGAAATCTAACAGGCTTGCTCGGTCGGGTTCACTCGGTTGAGCGCCAGTCGCGCTCCTCGATTTTGGGGCATGACAAACTTGGTATCAAAGCCTAAGATTTTAAAGTGTCCTAGGATGTCTCGAAGCCGTGTCTAGTAGAGTCCTTATTATCGGTGTGTTGTCGACCACATCTATAATTAGGATGCTACATGGGCATTTAGGAATAATACACTTTTTTCATGTTCTTGATCGTACGATAAAGCTTGTTGTAAGATTGTTCCTCCTTTAACTCCTGAGTTGCTCTAATTTTCAGTACATGGAACCTAAGAAGAAGGCAAGAACTGGCCAAAGAGCCAATGTCACCCCAGGAATGACAGTTGATCGTATAATTGATGATGCGGGTGAGCACCCGAGGCGTGAGAATATTCCTCCAGTTACTACACTGCCTGACTCTACTACAACTGATCAGACCGCACCTGTCCCTACACCTACTGAAGGTGCAACAGTTCCTTCAACTGATATACCAGTTCCACCTCCAGTTCCAACTTTTGATTTTGGTGTTTCTGATGTTGATCTTAGGGCAGCATACAGATGTTGTCTCAAATAGTGGCTCCCCAGACCCAGAGGTCAAATGTTGCACCCACTTCTTCCAGTCAGCCAGGGGATTCTACCGGTTCCAGGGTGAACAGGTTTCTCCAGTTGGATCCTCCAGTATTCATGGGTACTAACCCAGAGGAAGATCCCCAAGATTTCATTGATGAGATGCACAAGACTCTCAGAGTTATGCGTGCTACTGAAACAGAGGCAGTGGAATTGGCCTCCTACCGCCTGAAAGAGGTGGCATATTCTTGGTTTGAACTATGGGAGGAGTCCCGTGAAGAAGGGAGCCCTCCGGCGAGGTGGGGTGAGTTTGCTTATGCCTTCATTGATCATTTCTTGCCTGCCAAGACTAAGGCAACCCGTGCTGCTGAGTTTGAGAACTTGAGGCAAGGTAGCCTGAGTGTGTGGGATTACCATATGAGATTTGCATACCTGTCTAAATATGATATTTACATGTTGCCCACTATGGAGGCTAGAGTTCGTCGATTTGTACAGGGCCTTAGTCCCTTAGTAATTAATGAGGCCGCTACAGTAACCTTGAATTCTGATATGAACTATGGAAAGATGGTGGCATTCGCTCAAGCCACAGAGACCCGTAAATTAAGGAACATAATGGAGCGAGAGAGTGGCCCGGTCTATGGGCAACTTTGGTGGTTCTTCAGGTGGTGGCAAGTCAACATTCAGAGGAGGTTCGTCAGGGCCATCACAGTCCTTTGCTCAGTCTTCGGATAGTGCACTGCCATCAAGGCCTAGTCAGAAACAGTAGTGGAGCCGTTTCAGGCCCAATCAGGGCAACAGGGGATCCAATCAGCAAGTTCGTCATGGTGGTAGATTCCAGCAGTAGAGGAAGACCACATGCCCTAGGTGTGGAAAGATGCACCTAGAAATATGCTACATGGACTTACCCATATGCTACGGATGCGGATTGAGGGGTCATATTCAGAGGGATTGTCGTTCGTCCCACTAGGGTGTGGGTAGGGGCATGGCACAACCAGCCAGTTCTACAGCTACTACATCTGCAGCACCTCCTCCAGCTCGAGGCACTCCAACACCCACAGGGCGTGGTGAAGCTAGGGGTGGAGCATAGAGTTCGAGAAGATCCGGCAGTTTCTATGCTATGAGGGGTTGCCAGAATTCAGAGACTTCTCCAGATGTTGTCACAAGTATATTGACTGTCCAATCTCATGAAGTATATGCTCTTATTGATCCCGGTTCCACTTTGTCATATGTCACACCTTATGTTGCTATGGAATTTGGGATAGAACCAGAACAGCTTTATGACCCGTTCTCTGTATCTACTCCGGTTTGTGAGTCTATTTTAGCCATGCGGGTTTGTAGGGGTTGTGTTGTTACGTTGCGTGGTCAGGACACCGTGGTCGATCTTAATAAATTGAGAATGGTCGATTTTGATGTGATAATGGGGATGGATTGGCTTTATTCTTGTTTTGCCAAGCTTGATTGCCGAACCAGAACTGTTAGGTTCGAATTTCCAAATGAGTCAGTTATTGAGTGGAAGGGTGATGATGTAGTGCTGAAGGGTAGGTTTATTTCTTACCTAAAGGCCACGAAAATGATCAATAAGGGATGTATTTACCATTTGGTCCGAGTTACAGACACCGATACTGAGGCACCTACACTTGAGTCTGTGCCTGTTGTGAATGAATTTTCGGGAGTCTTTCCGGATGAACTCCCTGGGATCCCACCAGATAGGAAGATTGATTTTGGGATTGATGTGATACCAGACACGCATCCTATATATATTCCACCCTACAGAATGGCACCAGTAGAACTGAAGAAGCTAAAGGAACAATTGAGAGATTTGTTAGAAAAGGTTTTTATCCGGCCAAGTGTGTCGCCTTCGGGTGCACCAGTCCTTTTTATGAGAAAGAAAGATGGGTCACTGAGAATGTGTATTGACTATCAGCAGCTTAATAAGGTAACAATCAAAAATAAGTACCCACTGCCAAGGATAGATGACTTGTTTGATCAATTACAAGGTGCCAGGTACTTCTCCAAAATCTATTTACGATCCGGCTAACAGCTTTTAGAACCCGATATGGGCATTTTAAGTTTCTAGCGATGTCTTTTGGGCTAACAAATGCCCCAGCAGCCTTCATGGATCTTATGAATCGCGTTTTTAAGCCATTCCTCGACTCCTTTGTGATAGTGTTCATTGACGATATTCTTGTATATTCACGAAGTCAGGAGGACCATGCTGACCATCTCAGGGTAGTTCTGCAAACCCTGCATCAGCACAAATTATATGCAAAGTTTTCAAAATTTGAATTTTGGCTCGAGTCGGTCATATTCTTGGGTCATGTTGTCTCTAATGAAGGAATTAAGGTTGATCCTCAGAAAATTGCAGC
>AWOL01S0015755.1:120978-133622 GCA_000715115.1 Nicotiana otophora | reverse complement strand
AATTGACGCAGAAGGCAATTAAGTTCCAATGGTCAGATGCTTGTGAAAAGAGTTTCTAGGAATTGAAAGCAAGATTGACTACAACACCGGTGTTGACCCTACCAGAGGGTATAGATGGATTTGTGGTATATTATGATGCTTCAAGAATCGGGCTTGGGTGTGTATTAATGCAACATGGGAAGGTGATAGCGTATGCTTCTAGGCAACTCAAGAATCATAAAAAGAACTATCCAACACATGATTTAGAACTTGCAGCAGTGCTATTTGCATTGAAAATTTGGCATCATTATTTATATGGGGTCTATGTGGATATATTCACGGACCATAAGAGCCTTCAATATATTTTCAATTAGAAGGAATTGAATCTGAGGCAGAGATGATGGTATGAACTACTCAAGGATTATGACATTGATATTTTATACCATCCGGGGAAGGCTAATGTTGTGGGGGATGCTCTTAGACGAAAATATATGGGTAGCTTAGCACACTTGGAGGCATATCAAAGGCCATTGGCCAAAGAAGTTCACCGATTGGCTAGTTTGGGAGTTTGTCTTGCGGACTCTAGTGATGGAGGGGTAATTGTGCAAAATAGAGCTGAATCATTACTTGTTGTGGAAGTCAAAGAGAAACAATACAATGATCCATTGTTGGCGAAATTGAAAGAGGGGATTCATAAATATAAGACCATGGCCTTTTATCTTAGCATGAATGATGGTACACTAAGGTACCAAGGGCGACTCTGTGTACCAAATGTGGATGGTCTCTAGGGAAGAATTATAACTAAAGCTCACACTTCTAGGTATTCCGTGCATCCAGGTTCTACAAAAATGTATCATGATCTTAAGGAAGTCTATTGGTGGAATGATATGAAGAGGAATGTGGCGGACTTTGTGGCAAGATGTCCGAATTGTCAGCAAGTGAAGGCCGAACACCAAAGGCCCTGTGGCNAGATTTCCCGTTGGGTGGTTCGAAATTGGGGAAGCAGATTTGATAGGGCCAGACCTTGTGCATCAGGCTATGGGAAAAGTTAAAATCATTAAGGAGCGGTTGAAGACTGCTCAGAGTCGCCAGAAATCCTATTCGGATGTTCGTCGTAGGGATTTGGAGTTCAAAGAAGATGATTGGGTATTCTTGAAAGTTTCCCCCATGAAGGGTGTAATGCGATTTGGTAAGAAAGGGAAATTGGGTCCGAGGTATGTCGTACAGTACAAAATCATTCAGAGGATCGGTGAGGTGGCGTACAAGCTTGAGCTACACCTGAGATGTCATTAGCACACCCGGTATTTCATGTGTCTATGTTGAAGAAAGTAGTTGGAGATCTGACACTCATTGTTCCGGTTGAGACTATTGAGGTAAATGAGAAATTTATTTACGAAGAGATTTCGGTTTCTATTATTGATCGTCAAGTTCAAAAATTGAGAAATAAAGAAATCGCCTCCGTGAAAGTGTTGTGGCGAAACCAACAGGTTGAAAAGGCTACTAGGGAGGCCGAGGAAGAAATGAAAAAAACGTATCCTTATTTGTTTGAATAGACGTGTATTTATAAAGTTGTGATCTTTGAGAAATATTCTAAGAGTTGCTTTCTATGAATTTACATCGTTGGATTATGTATGTGCTGTTAGGATGTGTTTCTGGGGCTTTCTAACAGGTGGATAGGCCTTGTTACAAGGGAAACTCTGGCAAAATATTTGGAGATTTTGGGAGTTAGTCAAATTTGGGGCTGCTCGAATGTGGTATGAAACAAACTGAGTTGCATAAGACGCTAATGACGGATTTTTACCCTCATTCGAGGATGAATAATCCTAAGCGGGGGAGAATGTAACACTCCGGAAAATTTCGAAGTACTTAAATGTAAAGCCCGGTAAAGTTTACAAAGAAAATAATGTTTCATATTCCAGACTAGGCTTACGTGTTTGAGGATTGTAGAAATTCTTTGCGGCGAGCTTGCTCGCCGCGACTCAGACGTTTTGAGTTGAACAATGCACCGAAAAGTAAAGGAACATTTTCGACAAAAAAGTGTATTTCTGCGGTCTATTATGCGACCGCAGAACCACTTTGCGGACCGCATAATGGCCGCAGAGTGAGGCAGTTAATTAGGCCAATAGGAAGCAATTATGCGGTCGACTATGCGACCGCATAACTGTTATGCGGTGCATTATGCGACCGCATAATGGTTATGCGGAACGCATAGTGACCGCATACACAGTCAGTTCTTTTGGCTATTTTGTAACCAATTATGTGACCGATATGCAGATCGGTTATGTGATCGCATACCTTGTTCCGGAGCTCCATTTTTGAATTTTTAAAATCCGACCCTATTTCGTTAAGTACACTCTTTGGGCTATTTTTGAGACATAATCTGATATTTTAGAGTGAGAGAGAGTGCCCTAGAGTGAGAAGGTGTTTTTCAATACTTTTTCTTCAATTCTTGCTCAAGTTTTGGAAGATTAAGAAGGGAAGCTCACTAGGTCTTCATCCTAGAGGTAAGATTCTACACCCTAAACCCTAATTTAGAAATTTTCTGAAAATGTGTAACTAGCTAGATAATTTCAGGACATGAGAGTTATTTATTTTACATACATATATTATCAAAGGGTGTAGGAAGATTGTTGAGCTAAAAATGGTAAATATTGGGTTGTGGGATGATGAAATCCTTCATAAAAGGGACATGGAAACCTTATGCACACTCGGTGTTTAATAAAATGCTCAAATGAGCTTGAACCATGATCATCTTCCTAATTTTGATTTAATTTATTATATTTCTAAAATAGATTGAAGTTGCTAAGAATTTCGGAACGTTTTAGAGTTTAAGGAAGCTCAATTGAGGTATGTTGGCTAAACTCTTCTCATATAATTGAATCCCATGATATTCATGTAAATTATGTAAGTCCCGAGTGATTCATTATGAAATTGGCTATTCCGATAAGATTGGGTTGAAAGATATATGTTCAACAAGCATCCCAAATGCTCTATTCATGTTATGTTACCAATTGAGGATGTGTTAAAATATGGGCTGTGCATTAATAATGTTTCGACTTTAAGTCAAGTTCAAATGAAGTCTATTATGCCAAATTTTGTGAAATATATCTATGTGCATTAGACTTTAAATTGCTCACATGTGTACTACACACTTTGATTTGAATTGTGTTTATTGTTGATGATGATGATGATATTTGAAATCGATAATGTGAGCATGAAATACTGAATATGGATAGCGTGCCAAGAATGATCTTATAATTATGGCCACTAGTGCCAATGAAATGAAAAGATGTGAAAGTATTATGAAATGCGATGATTGATATAAAAAGGTTGATGTCTCAAATAAGATGGCCTAGCCGGTCGGGTCGTGATCGGACACCATGTCGCACACATAGTGGTGATTGTGCTAGAAATTGTAATTGAAATTGTGATTGTGGTCGATGTCCCTAATGGATAGCCTAGTCGATCGGATCGTGATCGAACTCCGTGTTAAATACGGTGGTATTGATATTGAGAGAAATTATGGTTGATGTATCTACTAAGATAGCCTAGCCGATCGGGTCGTGATCGGACTTCGTGCTAAGAGTGCGGTGGTACTGGTATTGTGAATAATGGTATTGTGAATACTGGTATTGGTATGGCGAATAATGGCACTGGTTTGGTGGACAATGGTATATCGATACAATTATTCTCCCAATGTGAGATATGGAAATTAATTTGAATACTGTCTTGATCCTAAATTGAGGTTTGATGTTAATTGAGGCTTTCATTGATATTATGATAATCGTATTTGTATTATTTGTCATTTTATTGAGAGGGTGTTTAGTTATACATACTAGTGCTATTCGAGAGTACTAACGTCCCTTTTGCCGGGGGCGCTGCATCTTTCAATGGATGCAGGTGGTTCCACAGTAGGAGATATTGGTCAATGATAGCAGTGCACCTTCTTCCTAGCTGACTTGGTGAGCCCCACTTCATTCTGGGGTCATGAATCTTTTGTACTTTGTGTATTCTGTTTGAGGTATAACTGGGGCCTTGTTGCCGACATTATCATTGTACTCTTCTTTATCTATAGAGGCTCCGTAGACATAGTGTGGGTTGTGTATTGGTGCTGAGGAAAGACAAACTATGTTATGTTGTGGTTGTATTACTTGTTCATTTGAGACTTTAAAAATGGTGAAACTTTTGGTAAGAAATTGATAATTGCAGACATGACCACTTTATTGTTTAATTAAGGAAAACATATATTCTCTTTATTCATGAATGAGTTTGGGTAGAAAGAATCTAATAGGCTTTCTCGGTCAGGTTCACTCAGTTGAGCGCCGGTCTCACTCCTCCATTTTGGGGCGTGACAACCCATTAGGGTTTTCAAGGGTCGATATTATTGAGACCCTTTATTTCGTAATGCCTTAGCATAAAATAAAGAATTTGTTCGAGAGTTCGAATGACTTTGTACCCATTAGGGTTTTCGAGGTTCAATATTGTCGAGACCCTTAGTAATTCAGCCGAGGGTAGCCTTTTTAATCAGTTTATGAAAATATTCTAAGGCCTGTTTTATAACGGGAATCGGACGTCTCTGAACCGTGTTAATTTGGCCGTAACCTTTAGTTTGGGATTTGCCCCTTAGGCTTGTTTCCCTGCTATACTTCGAACTCGTTCGAAGGGTCAGTACCCGAGTGGGGTGGTCGTGGCCTATAAAATCGAGGATTGCCTTTTTAAGGTCTTATGATTTCGAGGTTTAGTAATTCGATCATGTCGATATTTTAGACGACAGTCCCCGAGTATAGGGTAAATTGTTTGAACTTCAATTGTGATCGGCCCTTAAGCTAGTTTCCACAATAGATCATAAGTATGAAATTGTAAAGTATAAATTTCTCTAAGGCATGAAACATCTGGTAAGGAAAAATACTTCTTTCAATAGATTATACATGCGTACATGTTTTTCCATTATGGCTCGAGTAATCTTCATGGACATGGTTCATTTGACCGTTTGGTCCTTTACAAAAATTTTCTATTGAGACCCTGTCGACACGAAGTATTTTTCTTGTAACTATCCGAGGGTAATGCCCCCAGTATTCGAGGTTGATTATAAAGGACCCTCGGATACTATTGAATTGCTCTAAGTTAGCACGAACAATGGTTTCCTCGTTAAAAACCTCGCCGGAAAAATCCATTTAGGATAAAACCGGTCTAAGGTAAAAAGAGTGCAATGCGTGCTTTCAGACCTAAGGACTTTGTGTTTGAAGAATCCTTTGATGTCTTCGATTAAACACCTGCAAATGGTTAGTATAAAATATAAATGGAAATGGAGAAGGTCGTACCTTAGCAGTAATATCATTTGAGGAGTGATGTATTCCAATTTTTTGGTAATTGTTCGCCGTTCACCATGCCAAGTTTGTAGGATCCTTTTCCGATGATATCGAGGAACTGATACGGTCCCTCCCAGTTTGGGCCAAGTTTTCCTTCGTTTGGGTCTCGAGTATTGAGAGTGACCTTCCTCAGAACCAAGTCCCTGATTTTAAAGTGCCGAAGATTGGCTCTTCGGTTATAGTACCTTTCGATCCGCTGTTTCTGTGCGGCCATCCGAACAAAGGCGGCTTCCCGTTTTTCATCTAGCAATTCGAGGCTCGTATTCATAGCCTCATGATTTGACTCTTACCGTTGCATATCGAAGCCTGACTCTAGGTTTTCCGAGTTTAACCGGGATCAGAGCTTCGGTGCCATATACTAAGGAAAACAATGTTGCCCCCGTACTGTATTTTGACGTTGTTCGATACGCCCAAAGGACTTCGGGCAATATTTCTCTCCATTTTTCCTTAGCGTCGTTCAATCTTTTCTTTAGATTTTGAATGATGGTTTTGTTTGTCGATTCGACCTGTCCGTTGCCCCTAGGATGATATGGCATTGATAAGACCCTCTTTATTTTGTGATCTTCGAGATATTTTGTCACTTTGCCACCGACGAATTGCTTTCCATTGTCGCACACAATCTCAACGGGCATCCCGAATCGGCATATAATGTGGTCCCAGATGAAGTCTATGACTTCTTTCTCTCTAATTTTCTCGAAAGCCTGTGCTTCAACCCATTTAGAGAAATAGTCAGTCATAAATAAAATAAATTTAGCTTTACCTGGGTCGATGGCAGAGGGCCGACGATATTCATTCCCCACTTCATAAATGGCCATGGGGATAAGACTGAGTGGAGTTGCTCTCTGGGCCGGTGAATTATCGGCGCATACCTTTGACAATTGTCGCACTTTCGAACAAACTCTTTGTATCCTTTTCCATATTGGCCCAATAGTATCCTGCTCTAATGACTTTGTGAACCAATGATTCGGCACTGAAATGATTTCCACAGGTGCCCTCGTGGATTTCTCGTAGGACGTAGTCGGTATCTCCTGGTCCCAAACATATTGCCAATGGTCCATCGAATATCCTTCTATATAGTGTTCCGTCTTCGGCCAACGTGAATTGTGCGACCTTCGTACGTAGGGTCCTCGATTTTTTAGGATTCGATGGAAGCTTCCCGTTCTTTAGGTACTCGATATATTTGTTCCTCCAATCCCAGGTTAGACTTGTGGAGTTGATTTCGGCGTGGCCTTCTTCGATTACTGACCTTGAAAGTTGTATGACAGTCCCCAAGCCAATCTCGCCATCTTCGACTGATGACCCCAAATGTGCAAGGGAATCGGCCTCGCTGTTTGGTTATCGAGGCACATGTTGTAAGATTGATTCTTTAAACCGATGTAGAGTCACCTATAATTTGTCCAAGTACATTCGATCTTCTCGAACCTCGAAAGTTCTGTTAACTTGGTTTACCACGAGCAGGGAGTCACATTTGGCCTTGATTACTTCCGCTCCCAAACCTTTAGCTAGCTCGAGACCTGCAATCATGGCCTCATACTCAGCCTCATTGTTATTTAACTTGGAAGTTTTTATAGCTTGTCTAATTGTATTACCCATGGGCGGCTTCAAAACGATGCCTAGCCCGGACTCCTTCACCTTCGAAGCGCCATCTGTGAAAAGAGTCCACACCCCTGATGATGTACCCAACTTTAATAATAGTTCCTTTTCGACCTCGGGTACGAGGGCTGGCGTAAAGTCGGCCACAAAGTTCGCTAAGATTTGAGACTTGATGGCCGTTCAAGGTCGATATTCGATATCGTACCCACTAATCTCGATGAACCATTTGGCCAATCGGCCCGAAAGTTTGGGCTTATGAAAAATATTGCGAAGCGGATAAGTAGTCACCACACAGATCGGGTGATATTGAAAATATAGTTTTAATTTCCTAGAGGCGCTTGTTATGGCAAGCGCTAATTTTTCTAAATGCGGGTACCGAGTTTCGACCTCACCTAAAGTTCGACTAATATAGTAAATAGGAAATTGTGTACCCTGTTCTTGTCGAACTAGGACCCTATTTACCATGATTTTTGAGACTGCTAAGTACAAGTAGAGTTGCTCGTCCTCTTTAGGAGTATGAAGCAATGGCGGGCTCGAGAGGTACAGCTTTAATTCTTCCAACGCTCGTTGGCATTCTGGGGTCCATGCAAAATTGTTCTTCTTTTTGAGTAGTGAGAAGAACATGTGACCTCTATCTCAAGACCTCGAGATGAATTGGCCTAGGGCGGCTATGTGCCCTGTTAATCTTTGTACGACCTTAACATTTTCCATGACTGTGGTGTCTTCGATTGCCTTGATCTTATTAGGGTTGATTTCAATACCCCGATTTGATACCATAAAGACGAGAAACTTGCCCGAGCCGACCCCGAATGCACATTTCTCCGGGTTGAGTTTCATGTTGTATTTCCTTAGTATATCGAAGGTCTTCTGCAAATGTGTCAAATGGTCCTCTACTCGCAGGGACTTAACTAGCATATCATCAATATAAACCTCCATTGACTTACCTATTTGTTCTTCGAACATTCGATTTACTAAGCGTTGATAAGTGGCACCATCATTTTTTAATCCAAACGGCATTACATTATAACAATAGGTACCGTACTTAGTGATGAACGAAGTCTTTTCCTGATCCTCCGGGTTCATTTGTATTTTATTGTACCTGAAGTAGGCATTGATAAAACTAAGGATATCATGGCCGGCCATGGCGTCGATCATGCAATCGATATTCGGCAGAGGAAAAGAGTCTTTAGGACATGCTTTGTTTAAATCTTTATAGTCTATGCACATTCTAAGTTTATTTCCCTTTTTAGGGACTACGACTACGTTTGCTAACCATTCAGGATATTTTACCTCTCGAATGGATCTATTGGAGAAGTTTGGTTACCTCGTCCTTGATGAATGCATGTTTTACCTCAGAATATCTAGGTGGACCAAGCAAAACAATCCATATTATTGATAAGAAATTTAATAAATTTTTCCTTGAGCTCGGGGGTTAACCCCGTACCCAGGTATACCTTTCGATCGGGTAGATGCTCGATCAGTATGACTTGTTCCAGCTCTTCGACTGTCGATTTAGTGGCATCAGATTCATCGGGGATTATGAAGGATCGAGGGATCCAGTAATCATTGCCCTCGTTCATTCCCTGCTTCTCCGACTAAGTCGAGGCTGGTGGCTGTGGTTGCTATTTAGCTTCCTGTTTTCCTTCAGACTCCGATCCTTTTGACGAAAGCGCCGATACCGGTGTTACTCGGTCGATTGCGAACATCTATTTGGCAGCATGTTATTCCCCATACACCATTTTTACTCCATCGGATGTTGGGAACTTCAGCATTTGGTGAAGGGTTGATGGGACCACCCTCATATTGTGAATCTAGGGTCTTCTGAGCAGTGCGTTGTATCTCATATCACCCTCGATCACATGGAAATTTGTTTCTTGAATTGTTCCGGCTACATTCACCCATATGATGATTTCACCTTTAGTTGTTTCGCTTGCCATGTTAAAGCCATTGAGAATCCGAGCTGCGGGTACGATCTGATCTTGTAGGTCGAGCTGCTCCATGACCCTCGATCGAATAATATTGGCCAAACTTCCTGGATCAATTAAAACACGTTTAAACTGAGTTTTTGCATAAGGATAGAGATTACCAAAGCATCATTGTGGGGTTGTGAGATCCCTTCTGCTTGCTTCCTCATCATTGAATGATAAAGCGCCTTCTGGCACATAATCTCGAGTTTATTTTTCTCTGGTAATTGATACTTTAGTGCGTTTTAACACGGGCCCTTGTGGAATATCGACCCTCCAATGATCATGTGAATCACGTGCTGTGGCTCTTCCTACTCGGTTTTTCCTATTTGCGTTTCTATCTCTGAAATGGTTTTTAGCTCGGTCGCTCAAGAATTCTCGAAGGTGATCCTCGTTGAATAGACGGGCCACCTCCTCCCTTAGTTGTCTGCAGTCTTCCGTTTTATGACCATGTGTACCATGGTATTGCATGTTTGATTGGCGTTCTTTTGGGATGGATCGGTTTGTAGGGGTCTAGGCCATCTAGTATCTTTGATTCTCCCAATGGCTGACACAATATCTGATGCATGGATGCTGAAGTTGTATTCTGATAATCGTGGTGCTTCTGTGGGATTGGCATGTTTATCGAAGCCACTTTTGCTCATGAGCCCTCGGGAGCTCTGTCTTCGATCGTTCCTTCAATCATTTTGAGTGGGATTGCGTCCTGGGCCGCTATTTCTACGATCAGCATTGTATGGTAGATACCGATCTCTCGACCATAGTTCTCTGTCGATATCCCTTTGAGTTCTGCCGACGGGCCTGTTTGGATAAGCAGAATCGGAAGGGGTCCCTAATTGATCATCCTCGACCCTGATCTTCGACTGGTACCGATTATGTACATTGGCCCAGGTTACCACTGGATATTCAATTAAATTCCGCTTTAGCTATCGTGATTCCACCGAACTTCGTTCGTTCAAACCTTGAGTAAAGGCTTGAACAGCCCAATCGTCTGTGACCGGTGGTAGTTCCATACGTTCCATCTAGAACCGGGATACGAATTCCCTCAACATTTCATTGTCTTTTTGTTTCACCTTGAAGAGGTCCAATTTTCTAGTCGCAACCTTTATTGCTCCGGCATGTGCCTTTACGAAGGAGTCTGCAAGCATGGCAAAGGAATCGATGGAATTAGCTGGCAAATTATGGTACCATATCATTGCACTTTTCGACAAGGTTTCTCCAAATTTCTTCAGTAGAACAGATTCAATCTCATCGTCTTCTAAGTTATTTCCTTTTATTGCGCATGTATAAGAAGTGACATATTCATTAGGGTCGATGGTCCCATTGTACTTAGGAATTTCTGGCATTCGGAACTTATTGAGAATGGGTTTCGGAGCCGCACTTGGAGGGAAAGGCTTCTGTACAAATTTCTTTGAATCCATACCTTTTAGAATCGGCGATGCCTCCGGTATTTGGTCAACCCGGAGTTGTATGTTTCCACTTTCTTTTCATTTGTCTCAATTTTCTTTTCTCCCAATTCAATCCGTTTAGTGAGCTACTCGAGTATTTTCATAATGGCGGGGTCAGTCCCCGATTCGTTGGCGTTCGACCTTTTTGGCACAAGCTTGGTCCTGTGAACGACTTCTGGCTCGATCTTACTCGGTGTTTGGTGCTGATTTTGTAGTAGTGCTATAGCGGCTTATTGAGCCTGTAACATTTCGAATATCAATTGGAGGCTAACTCCACCATCTTCTCCACCCTGCATACCTCGACCACCTGGTTGAACTTCTCTGCGTATGCTATCTTCGGGATCAACGCCCAAATTTATGTTTAGGGCGACATGTGAACTGACATCGACGAGATTTGCAATTGACGTTTCCTCGAGGTTAGCCTGAGGCACCTCGATCCCTAGGGCGACTATATTGTCATTTTCCCAAATCCGAGGCCGTTGTCACCATGTGTAGGCGCTGCTTGCAAGTTTGACATGTTTATCCTGAAAACAAAGATCCTTACGAGAACAAGTATAAAACAGTGTGTGTTATTGGAATCAGCATTAAGAAATCACTATTATTATTAGCCCCACGGTGGGCGCCAAACTGTTTATCCTTAAAATTGGATAACAATTAAACTTATAATATGGTTCTAAGGACACGTAATTTCACCTAACACCAATTGATAAATGTGAGGATGAGTAATAGAAATTAACAATAAAGTAAAGCAAATCAGTGTTAGAATGAAACTCAGCCCTCGAGTTTGGACACCCTCGAACTGGTTGATGCAAGTACTATGAAAGTATAGCAAGCTAATGAACAATGGTGCGAACGAGAAAGAGAATTACATTGTTTTTTGTGTCTGTCCACAGTGTGTTACAAATGATTAGAACCCCCCTTTATATAGTAGAGGAATTTCACTTATGGTATAATCCTAATTACAGAAGGAAACCCCATGATTAGCTAATTAACCGTTTCTGATTTGATCCGTTCCGAGATTTACGCCATGATCCTCGACCAGTCACCGAGACTTACGCCATGATCCTCGACCAGCCACGGGTATCTCGGCTTTTTGTTACTATGCTATCTTCGATCTTGCTCGATGTCTGTCTCATTTGGCTTCGATCGCTACTAGCCTCGATCTCAACAGGTACCTCGCTTCTGAACTCGGTACCTTATCCTCGTGATATGGCCTATTTCGTTACGAGGCCGTCCTTCGATGCAAACTCCCGCTCTCGGTCAAATAGTAAAATCGGGTACCGATTTTAATCGTATACAAGTACTTTTCAAAATAAGTATTTTTTGCAACTTGGCCAAAGGACTCGAAGGCTTAAGGATGACAAATGAAGTGGGTTGGAGCGGAGAAGTCTTCTCAACCATCGTCTTGATCCACTCCACTCTGTCCATTATTTTGAATTTTCTTTTAAATACCTTTTTTTCTTTTTTCTTTCTTTTAAGTACTTATACTCATTTTTTTTTAATTCAATTCTTTTCTTTACCCCTCACAACTAATCCCATCTCGTCCCGTTATAATATTAAATATTTTTATTCGAAATTTTATCGAATTAAATTAATTTTTTATTTTCTCAACCCAATTACAATCGACCCCACAGATGATTACACTCTGTGGGGTTGGTTGGTTTCAATCACGCGCCAAAAACACAACAAAAAGAACAGTTCTCCATAATTGGCGGTGACTTTTAGATATTGTAATGTTTTATTTTTAAAAGCATACATAATTGGAAAAAGACAAAAAGAAAAAGAAGGTAGACGAAGAGGATCTTTGAGGTCCTCTGCTTCTCCTCCTCCTCCTTCTTCTTCTTCTTCTTTCTTTTCAAACCACGATCATTTCTCAAGAGTTAATTACCAATTTATTACTCATTCATCTCAATAATCTAATACCCTTTTCTATTTGGTCGTATTACAAACTCTTTAATTATTGTTTTTGGAGAATATCAAGAAACAGAGATTATTTCTGGTAATTCTTGGTATGTTCCTCATCTTTTCATTGCTTTCTCTTGTTTGTATGTTTTAATAATCTAATGGTCAATTATGCTTTCGATATGTTAGTCTTAATTGGAGCATGAATATATTTCTTGTTTAATTGTGGAATTTAATATTTGATGATTGGTTCTGCATGTTTTTCCTTGTATGTATTTGCTTCCTTTTGACTGCTGAACTATATGCCAGGAAAAAAGAGAAGCAATGTTTTCATATCGGAAACATTATCTTTAACTAATGCCAAGTTTAACTCTTGTTGTTTGGGGGGGGGG
>AWOL01S0015755.1:78085-120621 GCA_000715115.1 Nicotiana otophora | reverse complement strand
GGGGGTTGTTTAGCTGATTGTTTCTGACTTGGTATTCCAAATTATTATTATTATTATTATTATTATTATTATTATTATTATTATTATTAATATTATTATTATTCCTTTTTTGTCTAATCATGATTTGTCATCATGTTTGTGGGCATTAATTGATTTTTTGGATAAACTTTGGGTATTAATTGTTTAGCATGTTTGACATCCCTATTTGATGAGACCTTATTGTGTTTTGTGGATAGGGAAGTTGTAACTTATCTCGTGAAAAGGTTAACGATTATTTTGAACAAAAACCTAAAATGAAAGGAATAAAAAGATTTATGCGGAGGCTAATGAAATGTAGAGCTCGTTGAGATATTAGTGGTCTTGTTTATGGTTTTAATTCTATGAGAATGATAGTATTGGCCTTCTTTACGGTCTTTGATTCACTTGGCATATATGTTTGTGTCATAAGGAGCTGAATTACCTTGATTATCATGTTGATAATCATGTTTGTTAAACGATGTCAAACACCAGATGCTGTCCTAGTGTTTTTCTCTGTCTACTGTTGATATCATGTTTTTCTGTCGCCTAAATATATTTAATTACGAGATTTGATGCAACATCACATCTTTAGTATAACATTGTGCAGAGTTTTGAGTAACTATAAAGCGCTAACCAAGGACAAGACAGATGCTCTAGACGAATAACTTCATTAATCTGGAATCTGACTCTCAATGGATAAAATGATCGACTAGCTGCTTAGAGTGTAGGCCTTGTATGTGATTACTAATACATTGGGTCGATTTAATCAAGTTGCAGTTTGAGCTACCAAATTTTTGTTTCTGTATTACTACACTATGAAAGTTCAGAAAAGTTGTATCTCCGGACTAGCTAATTGTTTTTGCTCCTGCTGGTGTATGGTTGAGCGTGCTAACTGATATCAGCAGCACCATGGCCGGCCCAACCCTAAAGCAAGTGACAGGCCCCAAAAATTTAAGGGTCCAAAATTACTAGTATTCTCTATATATAGTAGTATATTATTTATATAATTATCTTTTATTATTGATAAATTTATTTCTTTATTGTCATATTAATTTTTAATAACTCGATTTCTTCCTCTAATTAATATAACTAAAATAGTTTTCTGTCAATCTTATTTTACTTTTTTACTTAATTATATTTCTCTATTCATTAGTTGGTCACGTAACTATATCTAATAATCTAACTTATTATTTATTTTTCTTACATAAATTATACTCTCTCCGTCCCAATTTATATGAAAGTGTTTGCCTGGACATGGATTTATGAAATAAAGGAAGGCTTTTGAAATTTGTAATCTTAAATAAATCATAGAAGTTTTTGGGCTAGAAATCATCTCATTAATGGTAAAAAGAAAAATCTAAAGTTGAATTGTTATCAAATATAGAAAGGGACTTGCTAAAAAAAAGGAGTCACTTATGTTTTCTGGGTTCTCACATTTCAGTTGTGATGCAATCAACGTTAAATTCATTTAATTTTCTGTATTTTATAAAACTAAGTTCTCATTTTTTTAATTCTACATCCTCACTTGTCTAATTTTTTTAAAAACGATGTTCATTAAATAATATATATATATATATATATATATATATATATATTAAGGCCTCTTATTAAGATTTTGCTTTAGGCCTCCGATGAGGTTGGACCGCCCCTGAGCAGCACTGACTAAGTTAGTTATCATTCTGCATTACTTTAGAGCTACACGGCATTATCTAGGTACTAGATTTTATTCCCCAACCAACAAATTAAATAACTGCACATTTTAAGTTTGTGTAGTTAGTACTCGTAGCATTTTTATGATTAGCACTGTACTAGTCGTGCATTAATTTGCTGGTGAAGTTTCCTGAAGTTCATGACTTTGAAATTATCTGCCATAGTGATTACTGAATGAAGAATCTTTTGGATTGATGGAAAAAGGAAGGTCCATTTTCTATTGTTTCCCCCAAAGACTTGATTTTTGTAATCACTTCCCAAATTTGGGGGCTCCAAACGACAACTTGTTGCATTCTATCTCCATAAATGTTAATGAGTGTTTAAACTACTATAATGGTTTTAGTGTCCTAAGCAGCAGCTATTAACCACATAACCACATAATGTTTTCATCAGTATTTCATGAAGAAATTTGCTGCACGAATTGAAATGCAAAGCAGCTAGGCGCTGACTGCTATTTACTTAGTGCATCAACCATACCTCTAGCATGTGTGTTAGTACAAATTTGTATAGTTTACATTTCAGGTATTTAATCCGATAGTTCTTTCAACCTGTTAGGTTTGATGTTTGATGGAAGTTTCGTATAACATCTTCCTATTATGTGGTGGTAGTGTTGTGAGAAGTGTCTACTAATTTTGGAACAGAACTAAAGTTTAGAGAGTATCTTTAAAGGTTGCTTGCTTTTCCTGCTTGGAGCAAACAGAACCAGAACATTTGGTTATGCGGAAACCTGATATCCTATAGAAGATGGCTCGTTGGGAGGAAAACAAAAACAGAAGTTCACAGAGCTTTTCTTTTAAAAGGTTCCTTGTATCTCTTGTAGGAGCATATACAATTGTAGCATTTGGTTATATGGCAAAACTGAAGTAAGCCTTTGAAGTTTAGGCTTTACATGGCCAATCTGAAACTAGGATTAATCTCAGTATGGAATGATATCTCCTTAATGAGAGTGCTGAAGAAGAGGAAAATTAAGGATGATAATCAGTTTCACAGATCTATCTTCTGTGACGCTGATTGGCTACTTTTTCATTTCTCTTTATTCTAGTTGGCTTTGTGGGCTTTCTTTCTCTGAGTTAGTTTTTGTTGAGGGAGCAGGAGGGCACTGCTGTATATCTTTTTTATTATATCCATAGCATGCATATGCAGCGAGTCGTGGACCACTACTGGATCTTAAATAACCGGATAAACAGTAGGGACTGTACCTCTTTCGTGTGATCTTTTATTCCTCCTTTTTATGGTTATTCATAGATGACAGCATTAGGGAAATATCATGAATCAGGTGGTACATAGAAGATTTGATAAGTCAAAACAATGAACTTGCGGACAAAGAACTTACTGATTGTTTGATTATCAACTCCCTGTTACTTCTCTGTTTGACATTAAATGTCTTGTTTGGCTTCACTTTATTCTTTAAATAAAAACTTTACCTCAGAATTCTTTAGTGAGAGGGGGTTTTAAAAAACTTTACTTGATGGGAAGTGGGCCCTCATGTGAGATGGTAAGATTCTTTTGGTTTGTTTTTGCTCGCAATGTAAATATGAGATCCCTTTAACTAGTGAACAAAGGACAAGTTCCATTTGTGAAAATAGCATGATATCTATTTTGGTAAGGAGGAAGTCAGTCAAATTCTTTGTAATGCATGTTGCACCAAACTTTCGCAAAAAGGTTAACATCGCTTTTGTTGATTCTAACTAGCAATTCTCAATTGGAAGAATGACCATGTAAAGGCTATAGCATAGAAACTTTGCAATAAGTGATCGTAATATTACAGAGGAAATGGTTGCAGTTGCTTATGCTTAAGTTCTCCAGTATGGTCTTAAAGAACAGCCGTTTGATATCTCCAGTTGTATAGTTCACCTCCTGGTAAAATTTTGGGAGGTCTTTGTTTACTGTAAAGAGGTTATATATCCCCTTACTTTCTTTTTTTGCCAATATTAATTTTAGGTTCCCAAGTGGTTTGCCTCAGCTCTTAATTGGAAATGGAAGATGCAAAAGATATGAAGGAAAATTCTTCCCAAGAATCTGCTCCTGAACCTAAAGTTTCTGTTCTGAGGGAGGATCAATCACATGGTGAAACTCAACCTAGGCAACATATGAATGGAACAGCAAATTCTGAAATTCAGGAGACAGCCGTGTATGCTTCTCAACATTTGAAAGAATCTTCTGACAGATTTCCAACGGAAGATAGTCAAAATCATCAGACAGGAAGTTTAGGTTCAGCCTCCTCCATTAAATCCGCCGGTGCAGATGACATTTCGAAAACAGGAAGTCTTCAATCAGATGTGCCGACAGTTCAGCGGAAAGCCTCACCTCAATTGGTAGATGATCTGAAATCATTGGAGCCCCCAACAGCTCTCTCGGAACCCACTCCATCTTCTGTATTAGATACAAAAGCAAGTGATTCATTGCAGCAGTCACTGGATGGTGGTTCCAGTGGTAGTCTTTCGAATCAACCAAATAATATTGCTGATGGACCAAGAGTAGAGGAAGTTGCTTCACCTTTAGTAACCATGAATTCAGACTCCCCTCCCCTGAAAGAGGAAAACCAAAAAGGATCTTCGGCACACAACTCACTATTTCAGCAAGATAATTCTCCAAGTAGTACTCACGTTTCTACTGATACACCTGCTTTATCCGCTCAAGAACACAAACCTGAAAATAATATTCATGTAGAGGCACCTAATACTGGTCAGCCCCTAGCGAAGGCTTCCAATCTCACAGTTAAGATTCCAGAACCCAGTACCCATTCTAAGCACCCTGAAAATATTGATATTAACAGAGTTAAAATCGACACAGCTGCACCAATTGAATCTGTGAAGCAGGCAGTTTCCAAGTTTGGAGGCATCGTTGACTGGAAGGCTCATCGAGTACAGTCTGTAGAGGTAAGCTCTTGAACCCTTACTATACTGATTGATTCTGAACTCAGAAATCCATTTAGCTGTCAGTGAAATGGGTGTCTCGCAAGCAACTTTAGACGATTATATTTAATTCAACATTGCATGTGCAAGTCCACCTGGATAGTGCACTATAAGCAGTGGTTGTTTAGATTTTACATCTTCCTGACCTGTACATATTTATCTATTGGACATCTCTCGTACTATGAATTTCACAACTTAGCCTTTCATTTCTGGCGAATGCAGAGAAGGAAAGTTGTCGATCAAGAACTAGCAAAAGTGCAGGAGGAGATCCCACTGTGTAAGAAACAGTCTCAGGCAGCAGAAGAAGCAAAAATGATGGTATTAAAGGAACTAGATAGTACTAAAAGACTGATAGAAGAGTTGAAGCTGAACCTGGAGAGAGCACAAACAGAAGAGCAACAAGCAAAACAGGACTCGGAACTTGCCAAGCTCAGGGTAGAAGAGATGGAGCAGGGTATTACCGATGAGGCTAGTATTGCAGCCAAGGCACAGCTTGAAGTTGCTAGAGCCAGGCATGCAGTTGCAGTTTCGGAGCTAAAAACTGTGAATTCCGAGTTAGAAGATCTTCATAAAGAGTATGATTTATTGGTGTCTGAGAGATTTGATGCTGTACAAAAAGCAGAGGAAGCGGTTTCTGCCTCAAAGAAAGTTGAGAAGGAAGTGGAGGATTTGACTATTGAGCTCATCACTACAAAGGAATCTCTGGAGGCTGCACAAGCTGCACACCTGGAGGTAGAGGAACACAGAATTGGAGCAGCGATGGCAAGAGAGCAAGACACTCTAAATTGGGAAAAAGAACTAAAGCTGGCAGAAGAGGAGCTTGAGAAGCTAAACCAGCAAATACTGTCTGCTAAGGATCTCAAAGCAAAATTAGATACTGCTTCAGCCTTGCTACTAGATCTCAAAGCTGAGTTTGCTGCTTATGTGGAATCAAAGTTGGAAAAAGAGATGGATGAAGGCGGCAACTTCAAAGGCGAAATGTCAGAGCCAGAGAAACGAACTCATGCTGAGATACAAGCAGTGGTGGCCTTGGCTAAGCAGGAACTTGATGAAGTGAAACGCAATATTGAGAAAGCAACAGTTGAAGTAAATTACTTGAAGGTGGCTGCAACTTCATTGAAGGCAGAACTGGAAAAGGAAAAATCAGAACTAACTGCTATCCAGCAGAGAGAAGGCATGGCATCAATTACTGTAGCATCTCTTGAAGCTGAGTTGAACAGGACCAAGTCAGAGATTTCCCTTGTGCAGATGAAGGAGAAAGAAGCAAGAGAAAAGGTGGTGGAGCTTCCCGAGCAATTGCAAGAGGCCGCCCATGAGGCTGATCGGGCAAAGTTACTTGCACAAACAGCTCGTGAAGAGTTGAGAAAGGCAAAGGAAGAAGCAGAGCAAGCAAAGGCAGGAGCAAGTACCATGGAAAGTAGACTAGTTGCTGCTAAAAAGGAGATAGAGGCTGCAAAAGCTTCTGAGAAGTTGGCACTAGAAGCCATCAACGCTCTGCAAGAGAGTGAATTAGCTCGAAGCACCAATGATGAAGATTCCCCATCTGGAGTAACACTTTCTCTGAAAGAGTATTTTGACCTCAGCAAGCTGGCCCATGAGGCAGAGGAGGAAGCTAATAAGAGGGTGGCTGCCGCTATCACCCAAATAGAGGTAGCCAAGGAATCAGAGCTGAGAAGTCTAAGCAGGTTGGAGGAAGTTAATCGTGAGATGGCTGATAGAAAGGAAGCTCTGGAAATTGCAACCCAGAAGGCAGAGAAAGCCAAGGAAGGGAAGTTGGCAGTAGAGCAAGAGCTGAGGAAATGGAGGGCGGAGCATGGACAAAGACGGAAAGCTGGTGAATCTCTTCAACCGATAAACATAACAAGAAGCCCGAGATCGAGTGTTGAGGAGAGTAAAGAATCGAAAACCTATGAGCGTGCACTAGGGGCTGCTTCACTACATCATAGGTCAAGTCCAAGAGCATATGAACAAGCAAGTAATACTGAAACTGATACATCTCCAGAAGTGAAGATCCCAAAGAAAAAGAAGAGGTCCTTCTTCCCAAGGCTCTTCATGTTTCTGGGCAGAAAGAAAGCACAGGCCAAGACAGCATGATGCGCTTTGTGGTTTTAAAATGGCTCATCATTTTAAACATTGTTCCTCCATTTTCTGGTTGTTTGTCCTGGTTGACATAGTGTAAATTCTCACTGCTTTTCTGTGTACATGCCGAGTATTATTTCTTGTACAATATCAAAATAATTCACTCACACTTTGGATGGCTGATTATAAAACAGAGTAAGGCTGTTATAGGTTTTGGCTGAAAAGTCAATAAATGATTGTGTAAGTAAATTGTCTGCTGCTTCAATTTGTCTAATCCTGGTAGTTCTGAAAGAAAATAGAAGAAACTAGCACTGTTTCTAAGTTTGGCCTAATTGAAATATATTGGTTCCTTGTGTTTCTTTGTAGTATGGATTGTATAATTCATATGTTGTGGAATCTTTTGTATCATTTGGTATGTCATTCAATGTTAAAACACCTCACGATCAGAATTTTTTTCTTTTACCATTACCACAGTATTCTGCCAGTTTGAATCCATGTCCTCCACTTAACTTCATCCAATCCTCCTTGAATGTTGTAATCACTAGCTTCCAATGTGCATATTGCCCATTTCTCATGGGCAGAAGATAGTTTTGTATGATAATCCGATGTTTACACCAAATCAAAGAATATAACCTTTAAGAGTCGCAAATTATAGTAAGAAAACATATCATGACTGGGTGATAGTAGTTTATATGTAAGACACATGTATTGCACTTATTATTTGGTGCGACCACTTTGTGCAAGTTTTTTTCCTCGTTGTGGTCTGTAGAACATCCTCAGATTACCATCTTCTGTCCTGTATACTAGCCTATTATTTCCTCCCATTGACCATTGCTCTCTACTACATGTCCCACTATATTATCGTCAGAATTGTAGGAAACGATTGATACACGAGTTCTTACAGAAGGTTGACTTGCTTCACCAAGTAGCCTTTATATGAATACATTTCAGTATGTCATGAAACATATATACTCTTAATGATCAAGATCAAGATGCAGAAATGGTTTGGATAATTGTTTTGTGCCATGGATTGGAGAGATGCTCGACCAGATTATCGATAGGACCAACATGGGTAACAGAAGCCTGGACAAAGATGCCAAGCATAGCCACCATAGCTAGCCGTCCTACAAAACATAGAGGAAAGTATGAAAATTTGACAATAGTTGAAAGCACTAAAAGTATGATTCAGGAACTAACCGTTTTTTATCTCTTTCAGCTTCCAGTCATGAGCATTCTCTATATCTCTTGCAATTCCAAGAGGATTCAGTAGAGGACCACCAGGATACCTGTTCAAAATCAAAGAGTTTTCCCTATACTTAGTAGCAGCATTAACCCGTTCTCCAAAAGCAATGCAAAATCTAGAGTCAATGATGAGAGGCCGATTCCCCACCTTGTAATTTCCTTTCCCTACCCTTTTTTAAAAAAAGGAGTGTATATATATACATTTTAATTTTGTTAACATATATGTAGACTGTTTGAGTTGAAAGTAATAGATTCAACTTAACCCATAAGGCCCGTCATAGATCCGCATCTACAATTCTTCTCCGACTAGCAAGAGAGGAACCTCATGCACAGGATAAACCCTTTTAGTATAATGTATATACGGTCGAAACTGGGTTCGTATCAATATGACCAGCCGAGACCGAAACGTGACGGGTCGGGGCTCGACCCCGGATTATATCGAACTCAGGCGCTAAGTTAAATCGTTGAGCTCGTATCTGGGACCAAACAAGATCGAGGGGACTTTGTCGATCAGTTGGAGATCAAGGCGGAAATCTCGGCACGTATCAAGGAGAGGCCGATTGATTAGCAAATCACGAGATTTTTACCTTTTAGAGAATTGTATCAAGAGTAGAACTCCCCTACTATATAAATGGAGGTCTGATCGTTTGTAAAACACATTGTAACACGCATCAAAGAAGCAATATATTGATCATTTCTAGTTCTTGTTATCTTGAACTTGTTCTGTCGTCGATTGAGGCATTTCCAAACTTGAGGGTGTCCAACCTTCAAGGCTAAAACTGCTCAATTTCTGTGGTTTACATTTATTTTCTTGTTATTAATTTCAGTATTGATCTATTTTCTCAACCCGTATCAAGTTATATTACGTATCCTTAAAACCGCATATAAATTTAATTGTTATCCGATTTTAGGGTAAAGAGTTTGGCGCCCACCGTGGGGATGAGGATAATAGTGATTATTTGATACAAATCTCTATAACAAACACTACTTTACACTTGCTCTTTGAAGCGTCTTTGATTCTAGGCTAAAATACAAAAATGTCAAAACTCAAAGGCTTGATGATGTTAGGTACGCATATACCTATGCATGATGTGACATTTATATACATATGCATGACATTATAAATATTTCATGATTCACAGAGCTATTCAGACTTACAGGTTGAGTTCTTTACTCCATGTTTCTTTCATGTATTTTATATACTGTTTTCTTGCCTTACATACTCGGTATTTTATTTGTACTGACGTCCCTTTTGCCCGGGGACACTACGCTTCATGCCCGCAGGTCCCGACAGACAGGTTGAGAATCCTCCTAGTAGGCTATTAGCTCAGTGGAAGGTGTTGGTGCACTCCACTTGCTCCGGAGTTGCCTATTTGATCAGTATAAATTGATTGGTATGGCAGGGCCCTGTCCCGACCTTTATGACGTTTATGTACTCTTAGAGGCTTGTAGACAGATGTCATATATATAGATACTTGTATGTCACATGTATAAGTTTGTATTCCATGTTGGGTCGTCCTATGTCGAGTATCCCCTTATGTTTTATTCTGGTTATATCATGACGGCCCTTCTGTCCCATTTACCCATGATGGTATGATAAGAAAGATACCTTACGTTGGTGCTCGATTGGGTAAGGCACCGGGTGTCCGTCGCGGCCCATCGGTTTGGGTCGTGATAAAAGTGGTATCCGTGTAGTGTTGTCCTAGGGAGTCTACAAGCCATGTCTAGTAGAGTCTTGTTTATGGGTGTGTTGTGCACTACACTTATAAGTAGGAGGCTACAGGGCATTTAGGACTGTCACTTTTTCATCTTAATCTAGATCGTGTGGTAGAGCTCAGTTGTAAGAATTCAAACTCCTAAATTCTATTTTATTCATAATACAACGATACCTACATCCAGAAAGATAGTTGGTAAGAGATTGAATGTGGTTGTGGAAGAGTTGAGTCATAGGTTTGCATCATGCTTATGATGAGTAAATGTGAGGTTTTCAGTAGATCATGTGTATACTAAGACGTGTAAGCTTCTTGATAAGGAGCCCTAAGGCATGAATACCTATTCACCCATAAGGTAAAAACAATTAGAGAATCAGATGGTAGATACAAGTTTCAACAGTAAGTAAAAGAAGTAAGGAGAAGAAATTCAGGCAGAGAAATATAAGCATTTTGAGTTACCTTTAACAGTAACAGATGTATGTACAATTGGTCACACTCATCTCAGTTATGCCCTATGGGAGCTAACAGATATAGTTTAAGAGAAGGACAAGATATCAGGATCCGGCTGGGGGTAGAGTAACCCAAAATGCTGGATGGATTGTTAGCGTTAGCTGACATTTATGAAGGATATTGCGAATATGGTAATAGTTCTCCTTGTGAGACACCCAGATGGTGAACTCTAGAATAGAACAGCTAGATACGAATACTAGAATATTCAGAAATTTTAGAAGATAAGTAGTGGAATCTTAGAAGAGATAAATATTTACCTTAGTATGACTCCCACCCCTAGGAAAAAAAGAGAATGTTAGGCGATCCGAAGAGCTAGTGAGATGAAGCAAGGGGAGCTAAAAGTGAAAGAATGTTTGGTTGAATTTTTCAGAATAAAATGATAGATAGAAATATTAGTAGGAGAATAAGAAGAGAGTAAATGAAGCATTATGAGTGAGATGTGATAAATGGGTAATAAAGTTAAATCAAAATATGATACGATGATAGAGTCTATAGTCAAGTGAAAGAAAAGACAAGAGGTGACATGCCTTGTGACAATAAAAGAGTATAGGCCAAAGGTCATATCCTCATTTCGAGAAATGAGTTGGTGACTCCAACGTGATTACCAGAAGGATAAGTTAGAACCCTTGTAGTAATAGACATTAGTATGGTCTAGTAAATAAGATAAAACCAAACACGAATTAGGGACCAGGGGATTTGATAATAGTCGACATCGTGATAATTTCAGAAATCGCATTCCGACAATAATAGAATGGACAACAAAAGAATAATCTTTAAAGGTCATTTAGGAAGACGCTTTCCTAAAGCAAGAACTGTGAGCAGAGTTAAGCTTAAGGGACTAAGTGTGCCAGTTACACTAGGTGTCACCTTCGTGCGTAAGAAATTCAGTTATCCCTAGTACAGAAGGGTTACCGCAAGGCAAGTAAGAGTGCGTGAAGATGTGAAAAGACGCCAAAGATGAAGAGGTAAAACATTTATAGGTAAATCTTCATAGCATTACATGTTAGTACTCTCCTAAAGGGGAGAAGATGGTGTGATATGGTATTAAGTCGGAGTTATGTGGTTCAGTTAACTATGGAATAATAAAGGAAGAATGTGGTAGAAAGGCGAAAGGAATGAGATTGCATTTATTCAGATCCTACGGATATGATACGACGCCAGAACATTATGCAAGCACGACATTGGGGAGAGGCAGTAAGGGTTCCAATACTAGATGTTATTGATAAATAAGTTCAACTGAACACATGATACATAAGGATCCAGTGTGAGGGGTAAGTTAAGACAAAAGACATAACCCAAGAGAGATTACGCATAATATAGATATTAGAATGGACCAACGAGTAGTTAGTAGTTGATTCCGGAAGAGCCTAGTTATGGCTAGACAGGAGGATACAAACAAATCAGCAGATTATGCAAGATAAATGCAGTGAACCCCAACATAGTGAATTCAGTCTCACAGATATGACGTCATAATCCTTGAGAAATATTCAGATAGGAGTTAGGGTAGTTAAAGGTACCGAATAAGTGTTACGGAAATAAAAAAGAGTATTACGGGGAATTCCAGTAGTCGTGGGTACTAAGATAAGCCAAGTATCCATGCAGCAAGTGGCAGGACGACCAGGAAAAGTAATTACTTACATTTAAAGACTACCGAGAAGGCACGAAAGAAAATCTATGATGCTAACAAGTTAAAGGAAGTTGCGAGTAGTATAAATAGATATGTGTAGATCACAAGCTAAAGTATGGTAGAGCGACATGGTTTTAGGTAGATAGGAATAATGATAAGAAAAGGTGAGTGAGAAGGTAACAAGAATAGGTAAGGCCTCGGAATTAAGCCCATCAAAACAAGAGACTTGATGGTTTCCGTAAGTTATAAAAATCTCAATACAGCTTGAATGAACTCGGAGGAGTTTAAGAGTAGGGGCATTTAGAAAAGAGGGAATGCTACCTTGGTAGTAGAATAAGGGTGTAATTGTGATAAATAATAAGGGGATGAAATTTAGGTCTTCGATTGATTGTAATTCAAAGAGAAGTCATTTCATGAATTGCATGGGATTAGAATACCCTCATTAGATGAATCACGTTGGGATGCTATGAAATATGGTTATTGAAGTTTAGTATCATCCCCAGGTGGATCAGGCAAATAACTGCAAATGTTCCCGATGAGATATGAGCCCTAGTGAAAATGTATTACGTAAGAGGTTTTAAGTTATCAGTGGTAGATTATAGATCAATATTAAGGTGAATCAACAATAGATGGATAAAAATTACAAAGTATGAGATGAGATTAGGTTGTCATTCTTAAGATGAACAGTAATGAGGAAGCATTAAAGGACTTAGATTTATACATATAGGATAAGCAGCGAGAGAGTAACTTAGAGTTGGGTAGCAGACATCGGTAATAATAAATCGAAGTAAGTGTTATGGTATAGTCTGAACTAGCTAGATGCAGTAAAACCATAAGCATAGATAACCGAGGATATGAAACAAGATATAGCAATAGTCGTAAGTTCGACAAAGTACCGAGCGAAGAACGTTAGTACACCTATAGGTTTCCTGAAGGGACAACTTGTCATAGTTTTGTATATGTTCACAAAGTGAGGCCTAGAGATTGGCTAAAATCTTGAGGAAAAAGGAGAGAAGGGTCGCATAGGCGTACATACAAGGCTAGGGTCGTACATGCTGCATCACAGAAGGTAGCAACAATTACGAGATTGGAAGAATTCCGATCACAAGTCGTAGTGTGAGAAAGAGGCCTAAAGGGGGGAATGCCCTTGCCTTTGGATTTATTCACAGAACAGTTGCCTAGATGACAAAAGACAATATTAAGTATTCATAAGAGCCATAGGTTATGAGAACGATAAGCGCATCAGTCAATATTCGATGATGAATGTTCCAAAGTGGAGAATGATGTTACACCCTGTTTTCGCAAGCCTTTAAGGGTTAACATTCGGGACGAATGTTTCTAAGAAGGGAAGGATATTATACCCCGTACTTCAGATGTCACTGTCATTATAAGATTATCTAATGTAAGCTCAAAAAATATGAAATTTTTCTACAAGGATAAGGAAGGTTTATCGAAGTCTTAAGTAAGTTAAGATGAATGAGACTTGGAAAAAAACAAATGAGATAATTATTACATTATGTGCATCCCAAAGTGACGTATAATGAATATGAGACTTGTTAATCATGATTTAAATGAGTGTAAAGTTCTAATATGACTATATATGATATTTGAATATAAAATATAAAGTTTGGGAGAAATCAGATGTAACTTACGGAAAACTCGAGTAAAGATTTGCCTTGTAACGAACCGTTTTGAGAAATTAAATTCGTAACCTTTATGATGTCATTTTGGGACATATCTCATAAAAAAATGAAGGACTTGGAACCTAGTTTCTAACGGTCCAAACCATTTATTATACGACATCAAGGGTAGAGAAATATGAATTTTTAAAGTAGGATCGCCAAGTCACATCGCCGCATTTCGGAGAAACTGGCAGGTTTATAAGCCAGGTTACGAGGTTGTTTTCTCCCAATATATTGACAGTTACAGGGAGATCGTTATATGGAATTAAATCCCCATGTGTCTAGTTTCCAATGCTGTAAACCATTTGTCAATACGATATTGAAGTAGAGAGATACAAGTGTCTGAAGTTGCACCGCTCAAGCTACCTGTTGCACCGCTCAAGCTACCAAGCAGGCAGCTTACCCACCTGCTTGGAGAATTGAGGCGGTAGGCTTATAAGTGATCTTTTCCCGTATATATCTCGTCAATATTCAGTGAAAACTTACCCTAAAAGACTCTCAAGCTCTCCAAGGCTGTTCCAAGAAATTCCAAGCAAGATTAACATCCCGGGTACAAAATCAAATAAGCGATAACATTAGAACGACCCCTACGACGTAAGTATTATTTACCGCCTCTCTTTTTCTTTGTAGTTTCAGTTTTGGAAGGTAATTCATAGTTAAGAAAATGCCTGATTTCTATATTTAATCGTTTAAATATCAAGGAAGGTTGATAAATTCATTTCCTAATAGTTAAAACTCACGGGACGGTGATCGAAAGTTGTGAGTTCGATTTATTCCACTTTTAGCGGACTATTTTGTAGTCCACTCGTGTTGGCCTCTTTTGCTGCTGATTTATGGAGTATGGAAGGATAAATGGCATGGAGAAACTCCACATGTGGTAGGGTAGTGGGTTGGTCGCTCGTCATTGCAATTTCAGGCTAATTGATAACTTGTTGATTAGGTGTGTTATGGTATATTTAGGGGTTTTGTTGTATTGAAGGTCCCGAATTATAGTTGGGTTGTTTTTGAGTTGCTGATTGTATGATGTTTGTATCTCGCCTATAGTAGGCTTGAGGGAGCAGTAAAATCAAGAAAAATGCTGCCCGTTTTATTTAGAATCGAGTTATCGTCTAAGATACGTGATATACTAGCGCCATCTAAGTTGTACATGTATTTCTTTATTATAGGGATGGCGCATTAGTTGTCATAAGCTTGTTGTTGAATTGCATTGACGACTTGAGGTATGTTAAGGCTATCCCTTCTTTCCTTTTGCCATGATCCATATGATACAAACGAAACGAGTAAACGCACAACTTTCATAAATGGCTCTATTCATAAAAGTACTAGGAGTGCCTATGTTCTTGATTCCCCATGTGTTCTATTATTATATTATCTGTTCATGGGTCTTAAAAAAATACGTAAGTTGATAAAGTTTATCCTAGAGATCTTATTGACTTACTTCATTATGCATTGCATTCATTTATACATGTACATTGACACATGACCAGATAGCGTTATATACGCGTATATTATATGTATATGGGATATGGGGAAAGGTTATGGTGTTATATATGCACCACCACCTGATCAGCTGGTATACGTTGATGATTTTGTCCATAGAGACCGAGATGATATGATGGAATGCCCTCAAAGGTTTGATGATATTAGGTACGCATATACCTATGCATGATGTGACATTTATACGTATATGCATGACATTATAAATGTTTTATGATTCACAGAGCTATTCAGACTTACAGGTTGGGTTCTTTACTCCATGTTTCTTTCATGTCTTTTATATATTGTTTTCATGCCTTATACACTCAGTACTTTATTTGTACTGACGTCCCTTTTGCTTGGGGACACCGCGTTTCATGCCCGCAGGTCCCGATAGACAGGTTGAGAGTCCTCCTAGTAGGCTATCAGCTCAGCGGAAGGTGTTGGTGCACTCCACTTGCTCCGGAGTTGGCTATTTGGTCAATATGATTTGGTCATGTATTGATTGGTTTGGCGGGGCCCTGTCCCAACCTTTATGACGTTTATGTACTCTTAGAGGTTTGTAGATAGATATCATGTATATTGATACTTGTATGGCCTTGTCGGTCTTTGTTTTGAGTGTACAAATGATCATGTCGACCTTATAGGCCAGTATGTTACATGTATAAGTTTGTATTCCATGTTGGGTCATCCTATGTCGAGTATCCCCTTATGTTTTATTCTGGTTATATCATGATGGCCCTTCTGGCTCATTTACCCATGATGGTATGATAAGAAAGATACGTTATGTTGGTGCTCGGTTGGGTAAGGCACCAGATTCCCATCACAGCCCATCGGTTTGGGTCGTGACATAAAAAAGGGAACAAACTGAGAATGTGTGTGGATTATAAAGATTTAAATAAAGCATGCCCAAAGACTCTTTCCCTTGCCTAACATCGATCGCATGATCGATGCCATGACCGGCCACAAGATCCTCAGCTTTCTCGATGCGTACTCCATGTACAACCAAATATGAATGAACCTGGATGATCAAGAAAAGATCTCTTTCATCACTAAGTATGGCACATACTGCTATAACATGATGCCGTTTGGGTTAACAAATGCCGGTGCAACTTACCAACGCCTAGTAAATCGGATGTTCGAAGAACAAATAGGGAAATCTATGGAAGTTTACATTAACAATATGTTAGTTAAGTCCCTGCGAGCAGAGGATCATTTAAATCATCTGCAGGAAACCTTCAGCATATTGAAGAAGTACAACATAAAGTTGAATCCGTAAAAATGTACGTTCGGAGTCGGATCAGGTAGATGTCTCGGGTTCACAGTATCCAATCGAGGAATCGAGATCAACCCCGACAAGATCAAAGCTATCGAATATATCATGGTAGTGGACAACGTGAAGGTCGTGCAAAGGCTAATCGGGCGTATTGCCACCCTAGGATGATTCATCTCTAGGTCCTCCGATAAGAGACACCGATTTTTCTCGTTACTGAAGAAGAAAAACAACTTCACATGGACCCCAGAATGTCAATGGGCCTTGGAAGAACTTAAGCGATACCTATCGAGCCCACCACTGCTTCACACACCAAGGGCAAACGAACAACTTTACTTGTATTTGGCAGTATTGAAAATAGTGGTAGCGGAGTCCTGGTTCGGGAGGAACAAGGTACACAATTTCCAATTTATTATGTTACCAGGACCTTAGGTGAGGCTGAAACTAGATATCCTCACCTAGAAAAATTGGCGCTCGCTCTCCTAAGTGCCTTTAGGAAACTGAAACCATATTTTCAGTGCAATCCTATATGTGTTGTGACAACTTACCCATTACGAAATATAATGCCTAAACCCGAACTCTTGGGACGATTGGCCAAATGGGCCGTAGATATCAGCGGGTACGATATTGAGTATCGACCCCGGACAGCCATTAAGTCTCAAATTTTGGCAGATTTCATAGCCGACTTCACGCCGACCTTAATACCCGAAGTCGAAAGGGAGTTGTTGGTAAACTTGGGGACGTCTTGGGGAATCTGGACCCTCTTTTTGGACTGTGCATCGAACGCAAATGAGTCCGAACTTGGCATCGTACTGAAGCTACCCACAGGCAATATTGTTAGACAATCTATTAGAACTGTGAAATTGACTAACAACGAGGTCGAATATGAGGCCATGATTGCAGGTCTCGAACTGGCCAAAATCTTGGGGGCGGAGGTGATCGAAGCTAAATATGACTCCCTCTTAGTGGTGAACCAAGTCAATGGAACGTTCGAAGTTAGAGAAGAACGAATGCAAAGGTACCTAGATAAGCTACAGGTAACACTACATCGGTTCAAAGAGTGGACTTTGCAGCACGTACCTCGAGATCAAAATAGCGAGGCCGATGCCCTTGCAAACTTAGGGTCAGCAGTCAAAGACGATGAGCTCAACTCGGAGGCAGTCGTACAACTCATAAGATCAGTAGTAGAAGAAGGTCACGCCGAAATAAACTCAACAAGCCTAACTTGGGATTAGAGAAATAAATACGTAGAGTATTTGAAGACCGAAAAACTGCCCTCAGATCCAAAAGAATCGAGATCCCTGCGCACGAAAGCAGCCTGATTTAGCTTATCCAAGGATGGAACCTTGTTCAAAAGAATGTTCGATGGCCCGCTAGCAATATGTCTAGGACTGGGAGATACCGAGTACATTTTGAGGGAAGTCCACGAGGGCACCTGCGAAAATCATTCAGGCGCAGAATTATTGGTTCAAAAGGTAATCAGAGCCGGCTATTACTGGATCTACATGGAAAATAATGTGAAGGAGTTCGCATGAAAATGTGACGAATGCCAACGACATGCATCGATGATACACGAACCCGGGGAAATGCTACATTTGGTCTTATCGCCATAGCCATTCATGAAGTGGGGAATGGACACTGTCAGCCCCCTTCCATGGGCACCGGGTAAGGCTCAATTTATCTTGTCTATGACTGACTATTTCTCTAAGTGAGTTGAAGCACAGGCGTACGAGAAGGTCAGGGAGAAGGAAGTCATCGACTTTATTTGGGACCACATCATATGTCGGTTCGGAATACCATCGAAATTGTATGTGATAACGGGAAACAATTTATCGGCAGTAAAGTGACGAAGTTTCTTGAAGACCACAAGATCAAAAGAATCTTATCGACACCTTATCACGCTAGTGGGAATGGACAAGCCGAATCGACCAACAAGACCATACTCCAAAACCTTAAGAAAAGGCTAACCGATGCCAAAGGAAAATGGAAGGAGATCCTGCCCGAAGTCCTTTGGGCATATCGTACGACCTCGAAGTCTAGCACCGGGGCCACTCCATTCTCATTGGTTTACTATTACACCAAATGTTTTTGTACATGGAAGTACGCCATAAGTAAAATGATATAAGCTCGGAAATGAGATGTTACATTCTTCGTACGTTAAAGTTTCGTCGTAAGCTAATCAACGTAAGTTCGGGAATGAGATTATTTTGAGATTATAAGCATTATGCTATTTCAAACAAGTGATGAGTAAATTCGTGAAGGTAAGAGGGTAAGCAAATAACAAAAAATGAATTTTCGTCAAAGTTTGACATGTTGGGATAAAATACGGCCCGAGCTAAAATACCCAATATTTATGGACTAGTGCCATACAAGGTAGCACATGTCCATGATAGTAAGGTGTATAAGGTATGTTAAAAGCGGGTAGTATTTTAAGTAATTTGAGATAATTCTTAATTATGTGAGTAATTGGTTAATTATTGGATTAGTGAGGGAAAACAAAGTTGATTAAGGAATCTTGGATAAGCCTAAGATGCCCAAACATGGCAGCAAATGAAAGTGACTCACAAATCAAAATTGTGACTCTTTTTCTAAGTGATAAGGTGTCATATTTAAAGGCTTGGTCATCAAAAGTTTGGGGCCACACCCACTAATACAAAATTCACAAAAATAAAGATACTTCATCTTCAAAGTTACGGATGAACTTCAGCAAGAAAGGTTATACAATATTATGATCAAAATTACATAACGTAACAGCAAGATTACATAACGGATGAAATTCTTCTTCTCAAGAATATCATACGGATTTTCCCCTACTTCGAACCTCCGTTACGTGTTGTTGCAATCAACGTGTGTTAGAGGGATTGTCAAGAGAATCGACTCAGGTATGTTAAGGCTATCCCTTCTTTCTTATTGGCATGATCTACACAACATGAACAAAACGAGCAAATGCACAACTTCCATAAATGACTCTATTCATAGAAGTATTAGAGATGCCTATGTTCTTGAATTCCCATATGACTTATTATTCTATCGTCTGTTCATGGGTCTCAGAAAATACATAAGTTGATAAAGTTTGTTTCATGATATTAATCAGAGGTATAATGGTCTTATAACACTCCGGAAGATTTTATTGGCTTACTTCTCATGCATTGCATTCATTTACATTGACCCATGACCAGATGTCATTATATATGCATATATATATTTATATTATATATTTATGGGATATGGAAAAAGGTTACATCATTATATACGCACCACCACCTGATCAGCTGGTATACGTTGATAATTTGCCCACAGTGGTCGAGATGATATGATGGGATGCCCTCAGACGCTTGATGATGATATGAACACATATACCTATGCATGATATGACATTTATACTCATATGCATGTAATTGTAAATATAAATGTTTCACAGAGCTATTCAGACTTACATGTTGAGTCTTTTACTCCATGTTTTTCTCATGTCTATTATTTACTGATTTTCATTCCTTACATACTTGGTACATTATTTGTACTGGCGTCCCTTTTTCTTGGGGACGCTGCGTAAGCCTGCAGGTCCCGATAGACAGGTCGAGAGTCCTCCAAGTAGGCTATCAGCTCAGCGGAAGGTGTTGGTGCACTCCATTTGCTCCGGAGTTGCTTATTTGGTCAGTATGATTTGGTCATGTATTGATTAGTATAGCGGGGCCCTGTCCTGACCTTTATGGTATTTATCTACTCTTAGAAGCTTGTGGACATATGTCATGTACATGAAAGATTTTATGGCCTTGTCGGCCTATGTTCAGTCTAAGAGTGATCATTTTGGTTTTATAGGACCGTATGTCATATGTATAAGTTTGTATTACATGTTGGATCATCCAATGTTGAGTGTTTCCTTATGTTTTATTCTACTTATCTCACGATAGCCTCTCCGGCTCATTTATCTACGATAGTATGATACGAAAGTTACGTTACATTGGTACTCGGTTGAGTAAGGTATCGGGTGCCCGTCGCGGCCGATCGGTTTGGGTCGTGACAAAAGTGGTATCAGAGTAGTTCTGTCTTGGAAGTCTACAAGCCGTGTCTAGTAGGGTCTTATTTATGGGTGTGTCGTGCACCACACTTATAAGAAGCAGGCTATAGGGCATTTAGGACTGCCACTCTTTCTTCTTACTCTAGATCATGTGGTAGAGTCCAGTTGTAAGAACTCAATTTCCTAAACTCTATCTTATTCATAATATGACGATGCCTACATCCAGAAAGACGATTGGTAAGGGATATAGCTGTGGAAGAATTGAGTCAGAGGAACTCAATTTTTGCGTCCTGCTTGTGATGGATAAATGTAAGGTCATCAACAGATCATGTGTGTATTAAGATGTGTAAGCCTCTTGATAAGGAACCTTAAGGCAAGAATATCTATCCACCCCTATGGTGAAAGGTAATGAGAGATTCAGAAGATAGACACAAGTTTCAGCAACTAAAAGAAGCAAGATGAAAACGTGTACGAGCTACCCAACTAATGAAGATTATCGCAGAGGAATATAAGCCTTTTGAGTTACCTTCAACAATAACAGAGGTATGTATAATTGGCCACACCCATCTCATTTATGCCCTATGAGGACTAACAGAAGTAGTATAAGAGAAGGCAGGATATCAGGATCTAACTCGGGTTAGGGTAACCCAAAAATGGTGAATGTATTGTTTGTGTTAGTTGATATTTCCAAAGGATATTGCAAATGTTCTAATAGATTTCCTTGTGAGACGCCCAGATGGTGCACTCTAAAATAGTACAACTAGATATGAGTACTACAAAGATAGGCACTGGAAGCCTGGAAGGGATAAATATTATCTTTGTGTGACAGAAAGAATGTTAGGCAACCCAAAGAGCCAATGGATGGAGCAAGGGGAGCTAAAAGCAAAAGAATGTCTTGTTCGAGCTTTCAGAATAAAGTGATAGACATAAATGTTAGAGGGAAATAAGAAGAGAGTTAATGAAGCATTATGAGTAAGATGTGATACATGGATGACAACGGTGGATAAAACAATGACAGCATTATAGAGTCTATAGTCAAGGGAAGGGAAAGACAAAAGGTGACAGGTCTTGAGGCACCAAAAGAGAATAGGTCATAAAGTCACATCCTCATTTCAAGAAATAAGTTCGTGACTCCAACGCGACTACCATAAGGAAAAGTTAGACCCCAGAGTAACAGAAATCAGTATGGACTGGTGAACAAGATAAACTAAATATGAATTAGGGACTGAGTGATTTGATAATAGTCGGCATCGTGGGAGATTCAGAGATTGCGTTCCGGCAATAATAGAATGGACGACAGAAGAATAACCCTTAAAGGTCATTCGGAAGACGCTTTCCTAAAACAAGCAATATGAGCAAAGTTAAGCGTAAGGGATTGTATGTGCCAATTACACTAGGTGTATCCCTCGTGGGTAAGGAATTTTGTTATCCTTAGTATAGAAGGATTACCGCAAGGCGGGTAAGGGTCATCGATGATGTGAAAAGACGCCAAAGAGGAAGAGGTAAAACATCTATAGGTAGATCGTCGTGGCTTTAAATCTTAGTACTCCCCTAAAGGGGGAAATATGGAGGGATGTGGCATTAAGTTGGAATTAAGTGGTTTTGGTAACTATGGAATGATAAAGGAAGAATGCGATAAAAATGAAAAAGGAATGAGATTGAACTTATCAAAATCCTACAGATATGCTACGATTCCAAAACATTATGCAAGCACGACGTCAAGGAGAGGAAGTAAAGGTTTCTGCCCGAGATGTTATTGATAAATAAGGAGCCAGTGCGAGACGTAAGTTAAGACAAAGGAAATAACCCAAGAAAGATTACGCGGAATATTGATATAAGAATGGGCCAACGAATAGTTAGCAGTTGATTCAGGAAGAGCCTAGTTATGGCTAAACAAGAGGGCACATACAAATCAATAGATCGTACAAGATAAACATAGTGAACCCCAACATGGGGAATTAAGTCTCGCAGATATGACATCGTGACCCTTGAGGAATATTCAGATAGGAGTTGGGGTAGTTAAAGGTACCGTATGAGTGTTACGGAAATAAAAGAGAGTGCCACTGGGAAGACAGTCAAAATTTCAGTTCAGAAGCAACCGTACGAGCACGTGAGTATGGAGGTAAGTAACTATAGATAATTAGAGGGGAGGAATAACATCAAAAATTCCGTCGAGTATTCGATGTAATAAGCTCGCAACTTTAAAAGAGTCAGAGGGTCCTCCCTAAGTACTACAATGAAAGACTAGCTGAGGAAATAAGGAAGAAGACTTCAGCCTAAGAACAATGACTTAAAGAGGAAATGGTCTTGTAACAATAATCTCACTACAACATTGTATGCACTCCATAAGAAAGTAGCACCCACTGTGGCTAATGAATGGGAAGTAAAAATCAAAAGTAATATTCGAGATCATATGAATTGCATGAAAATTCCGGCATGCGTGGGAACTAAGATAAGCTAAGTATGCACGCAACAAGGGGCAGAAAGACCAGGAAAGGTAATAACTTACATTTAAAGAAAAATGAGAAGGAACGAAAGGAATTATTCGATCAATGATCCAGAGTTAGTTACATTATGAGCGCACTTAAGAGTTCGGAGTAATCCATGCAGCATATATGTTGACAATCATACAGCTGTAGAAGACTCTGGTATAAGTTAAAAGAAAGAATTGAGTCCAGGTCATAGACAAGGGATTAAATTGTTAAATGATGGTATCACGGATATTCCATAGCGGCTATGAAAGACTAAAGTAATAACTAATATTAGGAGTCGCAGATCGGAAGATAGCTTAAGTTTACATGAAGGCCTATCAGAAGGAAGAGGAAAATAAAGAGTTACATCAACAAAGTAAATCAGGAGTTTGATTATTGGACCCAGAAAATTTTAGACATCATCATTGGGAACATTGCAGAATCCCCCTTAATATCAAAGGTACAAGAGAGATAGTACAGCAACCATATTCTATAACGGCTCTACGATAAAGCCAGTTAGAAAAGTACCAGCCTCATAAGAAGTCAGTATGAAGCTCCCACCGGATTGTGTATGCACTAGAGGTGCAAGTATTATAATAGAGCTTCAAGTTGAGGATGTGATTGTGATAGATAAAGGATGACGTTTGGGCCTTCGATTGAGTAATGACTTGAAGAGGATTTCATGAATTGTACGGGATTAAAATACCCATGTAAGGTGAGTCATACTGGGATGCTACAAAATACGGTTATGGAAGTATATTATCGCCCCTAGGTGGATCAATCTAATTACTCCAGATGTCCCCGATGAGACGTGAGCCCTAGCGGCAGTGTTACATAAGAGATCAAGTTATCAGTGGTAGATGATAGATCAACATTAAGGTGAATCAACAATGGATGGACAAAAGTCACAAAGTATGAGGTGAGATTAGGCCGTCATTCTTAAGATGAACAATAATGAGGAAGCATTAAAGGATATATATTTATACATATAGGATAGATAACCTGGCCTATCAAATAAGATATAACGATATTCGTAAGATCGACAAAGTACCAAGCGAAGAACTTCAGTATACCTATAGATGGCCATAGGGACATCTTGTCAAGCTCTGTATATGTTTACAAAGTGAGGCCTAGAGATGGGCTAAAAGCTGGAGGAAAAAGGAGAGAAGAGTCGTATAGGCGCGCTTACAAGGTCAGAGTCGTACAAGCTGCATGATAGAAGGTAGCAACAGTTATGAGATAGGAAGGATTCTGACCATAAGTCGTGGTATGAGAAAGAGGCCTAAAGGGGGGAATGCCCTGGCCTTTGGAATTATTCACAGAACAGTTGCCTAGATGGCAAGGACAATACTAAAGTATTCGGAAAACATAAGTCATGAAAATGATAAGTGCATCCATCAGTCAACATTCGAGGAAGAATGTTCCAAAGGGGGGAATGATGTTACACCCCATGTTTTTATACGTGGAAGTACGCCATAAGTAAATTGATATAAGCTCAGAAATGAGATGTTACATTCTGCATTTTCGTACGTTAAAGTTTTGTCGTAAGCTAATCGACGTAAGTTCGGGAATGAGATTATTTTGAGATTATAAGCATTATGCTATTTCAAACAAGTGATGAGTAAATTCGTGAAGGTGAGAGGATAAACAAATCAAAGAAAGTGATTTTTCGTCAAAGTTTGACATGTTGGGATAAAATACGGTACGAGCTAAAATACCTGATATTTATGGACTAATGCCATACAAGGTACCACATGACCATGATAGTAAGGTGTATAAGGTATGTTAAAAGAGGGTAGTATTTTAAGTAGTTTGAGATAATTCTTAATTATGTGAGTAATTGGTTAATTGTTGGATTAGTGAGGGAAAACAAAGTTGATAAAGCAATCTTGGATAAGCCTAAGGTGCCCAAATGTGGCAGCAAATGAAAGTGACTCACAAATAAAACATGTGACTCTTTTGCTAAGTGATAAGGTGTCACATTTAAAGGCTTGGTCATCAAAAGTGTGGGGCCACACCCACTAATATAAAATTCACAAAAATGAAGATACTTTATCTTCAAAGTTACAGATGAACTTCAACAAGAAAGGTTATACAATATTATGATCAAAATTACATAACGTAACAGCAAGATTACATAAAGGATAGAATTCTCTTTCTCAAGAATATCATACGGATCTTTCCCCCTACTTCAACCCGCTGTTACGTGTTGTCACAATGAACGTGTGTTAGAGGGATTGTCAAGATAATCGACTCAGGTATATTAAGGCTATCTCTTCTTTATTTTTGACATGATCTATACAACACGAACGAAACGAGCAAATGCACACCTTCCATAAATGACTCTATTCATAGAAGTATTAGAGATGCCTATGTTCCTGAATTACCATATGTCTTATTATTCTATCGTCTGTTCATAAGTCTCAGAAAATACGTAAGTTGATAAAGTTTATTTCATGATATTAATCAAAGGTATAATGGTCCTATGACACTCCGAAAGATTTTATTGGCATATTTCTCATGCATTGCATTCATTTAAACTGACCCATGACCAGATGGCGTATATACGCGTATATATGTATATGGGATATGGAAAAAGGTTACGGCATTATATACGCACCACCACCTGATTAGCTGGTATACGTTGATGATTTGCTCATAGTATGACGGGATGCCCTCAGAGGCTTGATGATGATATGAACACATATACCTATATATGGTATGACATTTATACGCATATGCATGACATTGTAAATATAAATGTTTCACAGAGCTATTCAGACTTACATGTTGAGTCTTTTACTCCATGTTTCTCTTATGTCTATTATTTATTGTTTTTCAATCCTTACATACTTGGTACATTATTTGTACTGACGTCCCTTTTGCCTGGGGATGCTGCGTTTCATGCCCGCAGGTCCCAATAGACAGGTCGAGAGTCCTCCAATTAGGCTATCAACTTAGCGGAAGGTGTTGGTGCGCTCCATTTGCTCCAGAGTTGCTTATTTGGTCAGTATGATTTGGTCATGTATTGATTAGTATGGAAGGGCCCTGTCCCGACCTTTATGGTATTTATCTACTCTTAGAGGCTTGTGGACATATGTCATGTACATGAATGATTGTATGGCCTTGTCGGCCTATGTTCAGTGTAGGAGTGATCATTTTGGTCTTTTAGGATTGTATGTCATATGTATAAGTTTGTATTACATGTTGGATCATCCAATGTTGAGTGTTTCCTCATATTTTATTCTACTTATCTCATGACAGCCTCTCTGGCTCATTTATCTATAATGGTATGATACGAAAGATACGTTACGTTGGTACTCGATTGAGTAAGGTATCGGGTGCCCATCGCGGCCCATCAGTTTGGGTCGTGACATTTACGGTACTGAAACTCTAATACCGATCATCGTCGGAGAGCCAAGTATTAGATTCCGATATGCAATAAAGGAATCAAATGACGAGGCCATGAATACGAGCTTGGAGCTATTAGATGAAAGGCATGAGACCGCCCTTGTTCGAATGGCTGCCCAAAAGTAATAGATCGAAAGGTATCACAATCAAAGGGCCAACCTTCGATACTTCAATATCGGGGACTTAGTACTAAGGAAGGTCACACTAAATACCCAGAATCCAAATGAAGGAAAGTTGGGTCCGAACTAGAAAGGACCTTACCAAATTCTCGAGTTCACCGGGAAAGGATCCTATAAGTTCGGAACGATTAACGGAGAACAACTACCAAGCAATTGGAATGTACTCACCTAAAACAATATTACTGCTAAGGTACGACCTCATTCATTCTCTTTTATCTGTCTTTCGGACTAACAGTTGCAGGTGGTCGGCAAGAAGCAGCACGAAGTCTTTAGGCTTGAAAGCAAGCGTTGCACTCTTTTTTCCCTTGGACCGATTTTGTCCCAAATAATTTTTTTGGCAAGGTTATTAACGAAGCAACAAGTAAATCGTACTAACTTAGAATCGAAGGCCGACAACGAACCGGTAACGGCAATCAAAACAGTATTCGAGGCCTCACTTTATTCAACCTCGAACACTTGGGGGGCATTACTCTCCGATGTCAACTTTAGCATGTAAAGTGATTTCAGGATTGAAGGGTCTCGATTGATAGGATTCATTGTAAGGGACAAACGGTCGAATGAACCGTGCCCATGTACACTTCTCGAACCCTAACGAAAAGCATGTACACATACATCTTTATTACACACAAGAGTAAAGAGAAGTCTCTTCTTTGTAATCATATTATATTTTAATATGTCTTAAAATTTCTTTTCTACATTCCTTAAAGAATTTCCTACTTCCGATCCCCTAAAGGTAACGATCCCAAGGGCCACTTATAACCAGAGTTCGAATAATCACACTCTCACTCGGGGACTTCCGTCCGAAAACAAACTCGGACGGCCCAAGCTACTAGGCCTCGGGGGCATAAGACCTATTAGGCAACCCCCAAATTTTAAAGGCCACGGCCACCCCTGCTCGGGGACTGTTATCTTGGGCAAGCCCAGATAACTTGGGAAAGCAAGTCCAATGGGTGGCCCCCAAACTAAAAGGCTACAGCCACACTAACACGCTTGGAGACATCCGAGACTCATATCAAAAACTAGACCTTCAAAAAAGAAAATATTTCATAACCGGCTCTAAAGGCTACCCTCGGCGAACTATAATCTCAGCTGCTTACTTTGGGAGGAAGTTTCCGGTAACACCAACCCCCCAAAGAATGCCTTAAGACACACTAATGTAAAGGTAAAGTTTTGTTTGAACCTCTGAACATAACCTGATTATTTTCGTGCTAAAGCATTTTGATCTTTGTGAATGTAAATAAGAAAGCAAAGGGAAAAAATCGAAAGCCGAGAAAGAAAAAGAAAGACTTATATATATTCATAACAAAATTCTTTTTACAAGGGCCAAACAACCCGATAAAAATTTTACAAAGGCCGAATGACCTCAACAAAAATGCAAAAAACAAAAACATCTAAGGGCCTAAGTAGCCTGGTCCCCATCAGAGGCAGCATCTTCACTCTCGGGAACTTCCCCGCCTTCGGACTCGCTTAAACCCTCAGAATCTTCTTTGGGATAAGCCAACTTCCAGGCCCTGGCTTCACATATCTTGGCATTCTCGATTTCAGCAAGAATGTCGAAGTTCTAAGCATGGACTCCCTCGAGATCTTCCCTTCGAGCTTGCCACCTTGCATGCTTCACCATGTTTTTAGCCTGCGCCTGAATCAGCTCGACATCAACCTTGAATTGGGCCACTTTATCATCAGCCTCGATCTTGGCCACAACCACCTCCGACTTGGCCGCCTCGACCTTCTTGGCCAGATTTTATTTACTAGAAACAACCGAGTTCAGCTGAGATTGGAGCTCCTCGATCTTCTTGGCCTGCACCAAGGTTTTCTCTTTTGTAGTCCGGAGCTGGACCTCAGCCGAAGCCAGTTGTTCTCGGGCGGTCTCCTTTTTCGAGGCCAGGCGGTCCATATTCTTCTTCCTTTCCTCGGCCTCAGCCATCACCGTGTCCACCTCCACCTGAAGTTGCTCGATCTGGTCAAGTTTCTTCTAGACCTGTGGGTTCGGGTCGTTAGCCATTGTGTTTGAATCGTCATCACTAAGTTTGAATACTCATCTTACCTGCTCGACCAGATCGGCATGTTCCTTCCGAGTCGCTTCTAGTTCGGCCTGAAGTTTGTCATCGAGAATCTTATAAGTGTCCCTCTTCTCAGTTAGCTCCCGAACCACGGCCTCGTGTTGGGATAACTTCTCCCGATATCAGAGGAAAGTTTCATGGTGGAGTACCGAGGCCTGCGAGCATAAGGACAAATGTTACGATTATTTATAACTTAAAATCTAAAGTACTAAGTAAAGAGGCACTCGAAGTTACCCGATTCAACAAAACTTGTTGGGCCTCATTGAACAGGCATGACACTTCCACCTCGTCCATCTTAGCCTGGTCCTCCTCGGTCATCAAGCACCGAAGATAGCTAGCAACCCCCACGGGGGCGGAAAGGACCCGTGCATCCTCCTGGATAGAGATAACTACTGACCGTTTTCGGTTGGGATCAGCACTCGGAGCCGGGAATCGATCTACTAACTTCGGGCTCGAAGAAGGCCCACTGGCTCCCGAAGACAGTGCTTTATTTGGCACCGGTAAATCACCAAACCCTGTCACATCCTCCGAGGTGGTAGACTCTAAGCCGTCAAAGAAGTTATTGAAATCTGCCGCCCCTTGAGGCCGCTCATGTGAATGGTCCTTTAGTATACCAGCCTCGTTAATCATGGAATCAGAGAATAGAGAAGACCCGGTGAGATCAATCTCCCCAAGCGCATCTTTCAGAGCACTCTCTCCTGCTCGAGGAATATCAGCCTCGGCTTCCTCTTCGACATCCCTAACTCGGGGCATAACAACCTCGCCCTTCTCCGATTCAGGGACCTCGGTCACTACCCTCTCAACATCCTCCCTGGCTTGGGGCAATATGGTGTGGGCTCGCACCCGAGCCACCAGCTCGGAATCTTCTTCGTATTTCGATTCATCCCTCAATCGGCGGACTAAGTCCGATGGGAGGGCACCGATGTTTTCTTTGGGTTTGCACGCCTGCCTCTTTTTCAGTTTCTGCTTCTTCGAGTTCGGGGAACTCAGAGCCTCTTTTATTTTCTTCTCTTTCTCCTGCTTCAGAGCAGGAGATTGAGGGATGAAGATTTCATCTACGGATGGGGGCCTCATCGCAACATCCTTCCCGAGGCCTACAAAGAAAAAAGAGATGAGTGAGCTTGGAAAGAAACCCAAATGATGTCAGTTCTAGGAAAGAATTTTACCATGAGAATAGGCCTCCCACCGGCCCTTTGAAAGTTCGAGCCATGCGCGCTCGGAATAGGGCTTCTATGATACAAAGCCCTTGATCTACTCCTTGAGGCGAGGAATTGCATCCGGCATCCGAGCAACAGCTGCACCACGAAACACCGATTAGGTGAGAGAAAAGGGAAAAGCAGTAAGCAAAATCTTAAAAGTGAAGTTATACTTACGTTTCACGTTCCATTTCCTCGGCCGGTATTAGATCCGAGGTCTTCACTCGGACGAACCGGCCCAACCAGCCTCGGTCTCGGTCCTCATCTATGCTCGAGAATGGGGCCTTAGTATCTCGATGAGCAAGCTTTATCAGTCCCCCTCGGTAGAGTCGGGGACTGTACAAACGCATGAGATGGTCGATAGTGAAGGGGCACTTGTCGAGCTTTCTCACGAAGAAACGAAGGAGGATAAAAATCCTCCAAACTTGAGGATGAATCTGCCTGAGCATCACTTCATATCTTTTGCAGAAGGCAATGATAACTGGGTCTAGAGGGCCCAATGTGAAGGGATAAGTGTAAACACTTAGAAAACCCTCCACGTGGATAGTGATTGATTCCTCGGGCGTAGGCACCACCACATGTTTACCGACCCAATTATAGTCTCCCTTGACTTTGGGGAGGAGATCGTGAGTGATAGAGCATATGTACCTGGAGACCGGCTCGCATCGACCCGGTACCGAAGAGGTTTTCTCGATCTTGAAGTCGGCCTCAGCTTGGCACCCCGTAGGAACAAACATAGTTGAGGGAGGTTCCGGTGTCTTTTCCTCGACAACAGTAGACTAAGCCTTTTCTTCTTCAGATGGTCTCGAGGAAGAGGGAGCTTCCTTTTGAGGAACAGATTTAGAAGTCTTTGCCATTGCTTTTGAGTAAGGGTGAAAAGATGGCACTGATGAAAGAGAGGGTGTATTTGGCTGATAGTTTATAAAAATTTGTAGAAAACTATAAAAGAAGAAGTTTTGAACTTAAGCTGAAAAATCAGAAGATGAAGACGATGAAATATTTCTTAAGCACGCAAGAACAAGCGTTTGAATGTAAAAGTTCTAATGGATGGAAGGGTGAAGTAATTATAGTTTGCAAAACGGCGGTTCAAAATCCGTAGTGGCCGACCAACAACTGACACACATTTAATGCCTTAAATACTGGATCAACGGGACGTTTCAGTGACCTTTTGTCGCTTACGTCATGATTTATCGAAACAGGGCTCAGAAGTTCACATTGTTTCCCATCGCATTCTTACCGAAAAATGAGAGGACTATCTGTATACGGTGGAAACCGGGTTCGTATATTATATGACCAGCCAAGACCGAAACGTGATGGATCGGGGCTCGACCACGGATTATATCGAACCCAGGCGCTAAGTTAAATCGTTGAGCTCGTGACTCCGGGACCAAACAAGATCGAGTGGACTTTGTCGAGCCAAATAACAAAAAGCCGAAATATCCGCGATCAGTTGGGAATCATGGCGGAAATCTCGGCACGTATCAAGGAGAGGCCGATTGATTAGCAAATCACGAGATTTTTACCTTTTAGAGAATTGTATCAAGAGTAGGGCTCCCCTACTATATAAAGGGAGGTCTGGTCGTTTGTAAAACACATTGTAACACGCATCAAAGAAGCAATATATTGATCATTTCTAGTTCTTATTATCTTGTTAACTTGTTCTGTCGTCGATTGAGGCATTTCCAAACTTGGGGGTGACCAACCTTCAAGGCTAAGACTGCTCAATTTCTGCGGTTTGCATTTATTTTCTTGTTATTAATTTCAGTATTGATCTATTTTCTCAACCCGTATCAAGTTATATCACGTATCCTTAAAACCGCGTATAAATTCAATTGTTATCCGATTTTAGGGTAAACATAATGCTACAATTTTTTGGCCAACAATAAATGTAATTTACCCTGGTTCAAGGCCTTCTAGTGCAGCTTCTAGCCCAAAGAAGGATCCAGGTTTTGCTTGAGAGCCTGGGTTTAGAAAATCCATGTACCTTTTTGTTTCAACGAACCTTCACAAAAAGAAATCAGACAGAGGGAAAGTTATTGTCAGCTACTTAAAATATAGTCTTGAATCAACATTGATAAACCTTTTACCCCATCAATAATAGTTGAATAATGAGCAGAGTTGTTGTGCTTGCAAAATCAAATTTTGTAGCTCCCGCTTCATACCACACTGGCAAGTCACTCATTCCCGTCACTCGAAGCAACTACAAAGAAAATCCCAAAAATCACCAGAAACATTAAGCTAAAGTCTGACATTTTACAGAAACCAAGTGAAAAATGATTCGACTTTAACATAATGATGAAGTTTTAAATGACATACATCTGTATAAAGAATTCCAGCAACCGCAGCCATGGCGAAACGGGCATGAACTAGTTCTGCTTGTACATACCATCTCAAACTTTCAGGATCCTCTCCAAGTCCTAGTGGATCAAACCCAAAATCTCCTGCAAGACTACCCAAAAAAAAAGTATCATCAACTACTATGCAAATTCATTTCTCATAGCAGTTTGAATAAATTGGCAATTTTCCCTGGTTCAAGCCTTAGGAACGGACAAACTCCCGATAGGCTCAAGTAGATGGTTAAAAAAATAATAATTTATCCAAAGGCGAGGAGGTTGCTTACGTTCCATCAAGATACGGTGGAGGGTCAAGCCCAGGAAGCCATGTTGGTCTTTGCTGAGCTCGAAGGACACTTCTGCACTGCCTTAAAGAATGTCCTGTTCTAGCAGGCCAATTAGTGCATCTCAAAGCTACACAAGTTTTACATATACTCTTTCCATGAAAAGATGAACCAGAGAATGCCAGAATTTGGATGCTTCTTCCAACTGCAATGTCCATATCTTATTCTTTTTCAACAACAACCTCAAATGGTGGGCAGTGGTCATGTGGGAATAAGCAAAGGTCCATACTACAAATGATATCCAAATGTTGGCTTTTCAGCGTTACAAATAAGATAGAAAGGGGCCCCCAGTTATCCATTTTCTTCTCAGCCACAAAATTTTACCAACAAACGTTGCTCAGTGTGTAAATAAGTTCGTTGTTAAAGAGAAATGCTCAACCAATAAAATCCACCATTCCCTACAATTTCTAAGATTATGATACTAACTAATGAATGCACCAATCCGTTATACGCTGAAGCAATAAAATCCACTACTTTGAGAGACTCAGCATTCCGTTTCATTCCTGTTCTACTTAGGAGTAAAGATCATAACCCACTTAATATGTGTCGAGTGGAGATTATACGTCAGCAAACGGCGAATGACCTTAATAATCTGCTTACTTTGAATCTGTTGGTGAATACATTTAGCAGGAATGATATTTGTTAATGGAGATTATGCACAAGAAAGGGTAAAGAAATAGCTTCCTCTTGATCTTCTTACTTCTACAATGAGTAAACCGACATCGTCGTCATCATATAAGCGTTGTAACTCTCATATTTCAAAATCAATATTCTTCAAGAAAATGGACAGCACCTCCCCTATTTTTACTACATCCCATAAGTTATTAAAAGTCACCAAACAGCCCCAACAACATCAATACAATTCACAATAAGCTCTCTGATTACTTCAACAACCATTTTGAGCGACAAGCTCGGTTTGTGACTAAACAACTATAGATTGAAACCCCTTCTTCCTTCCAGAATTTATCAACAACATTAACCGCAATATATTCAATTATCCCTACTAATTTTCAGCCAAAATACAACTTTAAAACGACCCCATAATAGTCCCACGAGTTCAGCAACTCAAAATTTATTTTTATGATTACTAAAACACGTTTCGGACTTGTCTTTTCTTTCAAATAGAGAAACACAACCAACAATATATAATTAAGCATCTTCTCATATAAAACAAACATGAATTTAACTTAAAATTAAGTTCACAACCAGCCAATAGTGATGCCATAACAAACAACATACTACTCTTTCGAAACTCGCAAGTTCTAGTCTTTACGATCGAGCTACAACTCGTAGAAGCTTAGATAAGGGAAAGAGAAGCTAAACTTACCTTGAAATAAGTAGAACCCACAAAAACTAATCCTTATTCATCCAAAATCAGTCCCCCAATGCAGCTACAAGAAGGAGAAAGGGAAATTAGCAAGCTGTCCGAGTTTTCGGTACTAGAATCACTTCGTATCGCCTGAAATCACCTAGGGTTTGTGTGGGATTTTTGGTGGAGAAGTTGCAGGGGTTTTCTCCTATGTTCTGATCATGAGATTATGTTGAAAATATGAGATAATCATCCCATCTAAAGGGCCCCTTGGCCGCCTTCAATCTGCCCCTTTTTGGGGATTTATTTTGTCCCTTCATTTAAGCAAGTAGGTGATGCACCTACTTGTCACCTACCAGTCTGTGCAGTCTCGCAAAAATATGAATATATCTGTACTCAAATGTCATATTGATGAACGCTTTAATGCGTTAGAAAGTAGACTCGTACATCTTCAATTTGGTATGTGGATCATCCCTTAATTCCAAGTATAATGGGAGAAATGCTCAGCTGCATTTGACCTAATTTTCAGCACAGTATGAATGTAACTTGTGATGACCTTTGCCAACTTTTGTTCCACAACTCGCTTGACTTCAAAACGTAACACACGACTATTATTTGACAAAAATAACTCATAACATAACCTTATTATCATGTTAAGCACCCTAGTCTCACCCCAAAAGTGCATGTTATAATATTCCAAACTTGTCGACTTTCGAAGAAACTTATTTTCTTCAATTCGTTTAGCTTCTAAGCTTTCCAACCCTCTTGGTACTTGTTATATATGATATTCAATATTTTTAACCTCCAAGGTAACATGATTAACTAACTTTATGTAGTTTCAAATATAATCTCATTTATGAAGTTACATCAATTAACTTACGACGTACTCTCACGTACGAATATATGGGGTGTAGCATAAAGGCTTCTAATCAAAATATAGTCGGGTTACAAAATACACAAAATGGTCCCTCTGAACCAATTCTATGATTGCAGAATACACCGCAGAACATGTACGCAGTTCGCGAAAGGGACCGCGAAATCGTCCTTCAGAACTGGGTTGGCCTAGCCTAGTATACGACAAATCTGCAGCCGCGAAATGGACCGCGAAACCTCCCTCAAGAAAATCCTCATGCTGGTTTTTTGATAGAGGTGCAGCTCGCAAAATAGTTATGCAGACGCATAATTGATCGCGGAATAGCCCTCAAAATTAAGCTTCACCTGGTCCATTCTGCGGTAGATCTATGCCCAACAGAGCAGTTCTGCAGTCGCATAATGACCCGCAGAAATGCCATGTTCTGCAAAAATGTTCACCAACTCCACAATGCATTGCACAACCAAAAAGGTTTGTATAATGGGCTACAACCTTCCAACACATTTTCCTACTTCGGCACCATAAAACCTTAAAATTCTCTTCAAAATTATGGGGCCTTACATGGACGGAGTATTTTGGCACGAAAGGTAAAATGTGCAGATGAGATACAATTATGGCACATTGGAAATGATAATCGAATATTGATTGACGAGTGATGCTAATATGCTGCTCTTTGCACTTTTGATTTGGATCCGTCCCTTCGGAGTCATATGATAACCCAAGTTACTTTGGGCCCTGTGAGCATGGTCGATACATGGATTTTGTACCGATATGATACATGGATTTTGTATTGGGTTATTATGATAGATGGATTTTGTATCGGGATACATGGATCTTGTATCAGGATACATGGATCTTGTACCAGATTGAGCATGCATTCATATTCTTGATTCATTTAGAGGCACTCTTTTAAATGCTAACTATTGTATGCCAGGTATACATGCTAGTTGGAAGCCCCAACTCATTGATTGAAGCATGCCAGTTTTTACTTGTCATACTTGAGCAACATTATGATTATCTATTGTATTGGAAAAGCATGCTTTAGGTCTTTCAAATATTTTGTATCTATATACCTGTTGATCATGAGGATATTTACTGTTCCAACTCCAGACTTATTATTGTTTCTGTGTTGTAAGTATTCAGATGCATATATTCTCGCTACTACTTCTTTGAGGTTAGACTTGATACTTACTGGGTACCGACTGTGATGTATTTATACTATGCTTCTGCATATATTTGTGCACGTTCTGACACTGGTATTGCAATACCCTTTCAGCCGAGTAGGTATGTGTTATTGAAGACTTTGTGGTGAGTTGCTATACTGTTTTGATCCGCAACACATGAAGTCCACATCCTTATTTACCTCCTGTCTATTTTCTTTCTCACAAACAGCTGTGATCATGTATTCAGGCTTATATTTATTCAGTAGTTAGTCGTATACTCGTGCCACCTAGTTCTTGGGGGTTGTACTATTTTGGTCGTGTTTAGACCATGTTATACTTGTATTAGATATTTTACTATTTTGAGACTATTTTTGCTTTTATTATGATATAACTCTATTAATTAAAGTAACTTGGACTATCTTCTATGGATTGAGAGTTGGCTTGCTTAGCAAGTACGTCTAGGCGCCATTACATCCTGATATGGGATTATGGATTGTGACAAGTTGATATCAGAGCTCTAGGTTCATATAGGTCTCCTACTTGTTTGTATGCAATGTTGAGTACTCGTTATCAGTTGAGATCCATCGATTTGTGGTGAGGTTGCACTTGTGGTGTGGGATGTTTTCCTGATGTTGAGGGCTGACTAAAATCGTCGCTTTGTGGAGGGGTTTCCATCTATAACCTCCCTACTGTTGGTGTTGCTCACGGGTTGGGGCCTTGCACAATATATTATGATGCTTCACGTGCTAGTTTTGGCGTGGTGTTAGTGCAGAGTGGTAGGGTGATTGCTTACGTGTCTTGGAAGTTGAAGCCCCATGAGGGAACTATCTGGTTCATGATTTAGAGTTTGGTATTTGTTTCGAAAGTGGAAAGGCATTTGGATATGAAAGTTCTGACCTTGGTATATATAATTGTGATATTGAGAATTGCTGAACATAGTGGAGGTCGAGCTTGTGTGGTTGCACGATTGCCTTGGTTTGAGCACATCAAGGCTCGTTTGGATGATAATCTATATTTGCTTGTCTTTAGGGACACGATGTGCAGGTTGGTGCTAGGGAGGTGGTTCTTAGTGAAACGGTGTTTTGCAATTTCAGGGCCAAATTTATGTTTCTAGTGTTGATAGTTCTATGGAGATGATCGTTGTAGGGGCTCGTAGTTTTTGGTGTTATCTTCATACGGATGGTGCAGAGATGTATCATGATTCGAGAAAGACTTTTGGGTGACAGAGGATGAAGGAGGACATTAAAGGGATGACTCGCAGTGTCTGATTATCAACAGGTCAAGGATGAGCAATATAAGCCGAGTGGTTTACTTAGGAAGGTGGCTATATCTATGTGAAAGTGGGGACGCATTATGAACTTTGTGGCAGGGTAGCCACTGGATTTGAGAAAGGCTGGTGCAATTTAGGTCATTGTGGGAAAATGACTAAGTCTGTGCATTTCATGTTAGTGATGACTACTTATGTTTTGGGAGGGTTTTGGATTTGATAAGAAAGGTTTGCTTGAGCTACAAAGGGAATGTGAATGCTTGATTATCATCTTGGTGTACTATATGGTCTTGGGTTTTGGATGTGTTGATTGATATTTTGGTTGTTTATTGGTGAAATGAAATAGATTCTTGCGGCATGTGTATGAGTGTAGGATTGGAAGGATTAATTGGTTACATAGTGGTAGTGCTCATGACAAGGTCATGAAAGAATTGAGGTTACATAATCGGACTATCCCCTATGAGAAGATTTGAGGCGGTACAATTTCTTATGAGGTTGCTATGAAGAGTTTTACCATCTATCTAATGAGGTGTATGTAATATGATGTGAGTTTGGTTCGCTTGAGGTAGATGTCATGACTGCTATGAGGTTGAGTATATATTTGGACTAATACTTTGGGATGTGTTATGGATAGTGCAACATGAGCTTATGATAAAGTCAGCTGAGTAACTATGTGAGGTCATGGTAATTAAGGAGGAGCGGTCATTGTGAATTCTTGTGTTATGTGATTGTGTCTTAAGGCCAAGTTGGGGAGCCTATTATCGACATTCGAATCACATGATCATGTGTGGTTGTATTCCTAGACTTTGGGGTGCTTGTGGATTAGTTATGGCTTGAGGAAGATGACTTCGAGATTGATTCGGGCAAGGAATTTGCTGGAGGCATGTTATATTTCACCTGACTGTTATATGTAGGTTGTGGAACGATTCAGCTTGCTTAATCCTTTATGGATATAGTGTGTAAGGGAAATGGTTTGCTCGGTTGTTTCTTCTGGAGTACTCTTGTGCTAATGGAGCACTAATCGTTCAACATGTTTGACTACATACTCGGGACTGGGACCGAATGGGTGACTCTCGAGGGTGGCTCTAGTGGGTTCAAGATTTAAGATGTGGTACCTAAGGATTTTCGAATTCGTCATGTGGCTGAGAAGTTAAGATTGACGTAGGATTGTGGAAGAGATTTGGGGTATTTCTGTAATATCTTCAGTTCTGCGAGGCGATGATTGAGTGATGGAAGACACAACTTCAGACTCATAGTAGATCTCTTCAGAGCAAAATTTTCAGTTTTAGGTACTATTGGGTGTATAAGAGGGAATAAGATGGATTACATGTCTTAGGACGGCAAGGTTTCATGTTGGGATCACTTGGGCCTGATGCCTGTCAGTCCATTACAAGAGTTTAGCCCCCTACTTTATATTACTGCCATTTGTTAGCCCATTTATGTTATGAAACTGACGCTGTTATTATATTTTCTCATCTTTATTGTAATTGTTTTAAGAAATTAACTTAATATAATTTGTCATGTAGGACAAAAGGCAAGAGTAACTAAGGTAACAACTTTCTAAATACGTGCTAGCTGACTATCAATTAGGTATTGTTTTCACCCCTTAGTTTTTCTCTGATGATTTCAGAAGTGTTTTCTGAATTGGATAAAAAAATAAGCTAAATAACCTTTCAAAAGAGTTTTCGACTGATCGCTTAGGCAAAAACTAGAAACGAAATATTTTGGTAGAAAAGGATGTGCAAATATAAAGAAATTTAGACCTGATCATTTTAGAAGCAAGAAGCCGGGCTCAAACAAACTTTTAGAAAAACACACGCCTGAGGTACATGTATATATATTTCCTAATTCATAAAGGTCAAGAATTATTACAAACTCATGTTTTACTATCTTTTACATCATAAAACAACTTTCATTGTTTTGAAGCCTCGCATCTCGTTATTAGTATTGTGAAGGTTTGAAATGAGATTTTTGTTAACATGAAGTTAATTGACGATTCTGTAATTGATTATGAACAACTATTAAGATAAGATTTACCCAGAAGGATGCCCCATTTAGATGGTCAGACGAGTGTGACTTGAGCTTTCAGAAGCTCAAGACCCCTTTGACTACAACGCTAGTGTTGGTATTACCCACAGTTTCAGGATCATATACGATATATTATGATGCCTCTCATATTGGACTTGGTACAGTATTAATGCAAGATGGCAAGGTAATTGCATATGCGTCACGAAAATTGGAAGTTCACGAGAAAAATTATCTTGTTCATGACTTAGAACTGGCAGCCATTGTTCATGCTTTGAAGATTTGGAGGCATTACCTCTACGGTGTCTCGTGTGGGGTATTTACTGATCATCGTTGCCTTCAGTACCTGTTCAAACAAAAAGATCTTAATTTGAGGTAGAGAAGATGGTTGGAGTTGTTGAAAGACTATGATATCACCATTTTGTATTACCCTGGAAAGGCCAATGTGGTGGTCGATGCTTTGAGTAAAAAGGCTGTGAGTATGGGCAGTCTTGCGTATATTCCGATTGGTGAGAGGCCATTAGCTGCATATGTTCAAACTTTGGCTAACCAATTCCTGAGGTTAGATATTTCAGAACCTAGTCGAGATCTATCTTGCACGGTGGATCGGTCTTATTTATATGAGCGCATCAGAGAGAGGTAATATGATGATCCTCGTTTACTTGTCCTTAAGGACACGGTGCGGCACGGTGATGCAAAGCAGGTTGCGATAGGGAAAGATGGAGTTCTGCGAATGTAGGGTCGTATTTGTGTGCCTAATGTGGATGGACTTCGTGAATTAATTCTTGAAGAGTCACACAGTTCCAGGTATTCTATTCATCCAGGTATCGCCAAAATGTATCAAGATTTGCGGCAACATTATTGGTGGAGGAGAATGAAAAAGGATATAGTTGCATATGTAGCTCGGTGTCTGAACTGCGAGCAAGTTAAGTACGAGCATCAGAGACCTGGTAGGTTGCTTCAGAAGTTAGAAATTCCTGAATGGAAATGAGAGCGTATCACTATGGATTCTGTTGTTGGACTCCCATGGACTCAGAGAAAATTTGATGCAATTTGGGGTCATTGCGGATAGGTTGACCAAGTTAGCACATTTTATTCCAGTGGCAGCTACCTATTCTTTAGAAAGGTTAGCTGAAATTTTCATTTGGGAGATTGTCCGCCTTCACGGGGGTGCCCGTGTCTATTATTTCAGATCGACGTACGCAGTTTACCTCGCACTTTTGGAGGGCAGTACACCGTGAGTTAGGTACGCGGGTTGAGTTGAGCACAACATTCCATCCTTAGATGGACGGGCAGTTCGAGCGTACTATTTAGATCTTGGAGTATATGCTTCGTGCCTGTGTTCTTGACTTTGGAGGTTCTTGGGATCAGTTCTTACCGTTAGCGGAGTTTGCCTACAATAACAGCTACCGGTCGAGCATTCAGATGGCTCTATATGAGTCATTATACGGAAGGTGATGCCGTTCGCCAGTTGGCTAGTTTGAACCGGGAGAGGCTCGGTTATTGGGTACCGATTTGGTACAAGATGCCTTGGAGAAGGTCAAGATTATTCAGGATCGACTTCGCACAGCTCAGTCTAGGCAAAAGAGTTATGCCGACCGTAAAGTTCGTGATATTGCATTCATGGTTGGAGAAAGAATATTGCTTCGGGTATCGCCCATGAAGGGTGTTATGAGATTTAGGAAGAAGGGTAAGTTGAGCCCTACGTATATCGGGCCATTTGAGATCCTCGAGAGAGTGGGGGAGGTAGCTTATAGACTTGCATTGCCTCCAGGGTTATCCTCAGTTCATCCGGTATTCCATGTGTCTATGCTCCAAAAATATCATGGTGACCCATCCCACGTGTTAGATTTCAGCTCTGTCAAGTTGGACAAAGATTTGACTTAGGGGGAGGAGCCGGTGGCAATTCTAGCCCGGCAAGTTCGCCAGTTGGGATCAAAGAGTTACCTTTTAGTTCGAGTGCATTGGAGAGGTCAGCCTATTGAGACAGCTACTTGGGAGTCCGAGTCCGATATGCGGAGTAGATATCCCCACCTTTTCACCAGTCCAGGTACTTTTTATGTCCGTTCGAGGACGAACGGTTGTTTTAGAGGTGGAGAATGTGATGACCCAAAAGGTCATCTTATGTTTTAGAACTCGAATATGCGCTCTTAAGCCTTAAAAATCACAGTTTTACCCTCCTTTATTTGTGTGCGCAGTCCGGGCATGTTTCCGGAAAGCTTTTATGTTGAAAACTAATGAAAATAAGAATTTTTGCCTTAAAAGATGATTTTAGTTGACTTCGATCAATAGTTTTGGTAAACTGGCCCGGATCCATGCGTTGACAATTCCGGTAGGTCCGTATCAAATTATGGGACCTGGGTGTATGCCCGAAATTGAATTCGGAGGTCCCTAGTTTGAGTTATGAATTTTTGATGAAAATTAAAAGTCTGAAAATTAATTATTTTTAAAAATTGCTTGATGTTTCGCATTGTTAGTACCGGGTCCTTATTTTGGTTCTGGAGCCCAGTATAGGTTCATTATGATATGTAAGACCTGTCTGAGAAATTTGGTGAGAAATGGAGTTGATTTGACGTGATTCGGGCCTTCGGTTGAGAAAATAGTAATTTTAAAGTGTTCTCGAGAATTTCATTAGATTTGGTACAAAATTCGGAGTTCTAGGTGTTATTTTGGCGATTTGATCGCGCGAGCAGGTCCATATGATGTTTTTAGACTTGTGTGCATGTTTGGTTTGGAGCCCCGAGGGTTCAGGTGAGTTTTGGATAGGCTACGAGGTGATTTGCACTTAGAAAATCTGAGATTTTTGCTGCAGCAGCTGTTCTGGTGTGCCCTTCTTTGCGTTCGCGTAGGTAGTGTCGCGAACGCGAACGGTAAAATGGGGACAGGGGAAATTTCTACTTTGCGAACGCGATGGACAGGTCGTGAACGCGAAGCGTTGGAGGTGGTACCCTTCGCGAACGCGATCTGTCTCACGCGATAGTTTAAGGGACCTAGGGAGGGGGGGGTCATGTTCTTCTACGCGAACGCGTCCACTGGGTCGCGAACGCGAAGGCTTGGAGGGAGTTGCCTTACGCGAACGCGTAGAAAGACTCGCGAACGCGAAGGCCTTAGGCCACTGTGCATCGTGATCGTGACAGGCCTCTCGCGAAAGCGATGAAGGCCTGTCCAATGACTTAAAACAGACTCCAAACACGGGTTTAAGCCATTTCTTCAACATTTTTCAAGGACTAAACGGGTAGAGGAGATTTTCAAGAGTCATTTTCTTCCCCCAAGTGTTGATAAGTGATTCTAAACTATTTTCTTTCAATTACCCATTACATTTCTTGAATAATCAACCTAAAATCTAGAGTTTCATGGTAGAATTAGGGGTTAGGGTAGAAACTAGGGATTTTGAAAATTTGAGGATTTAGACCCCAATTTGAGGTCGGATTCCAAAACTAATTACATATTCGGGAACGGGGGTGAATGGGTTAAAGGATTTTGGTCCGAACCTCGAGTTTTGACCAAGCGGACGCGGGGTCAATTTTTTGACTTTTTGGAGGAAAATTTGGGAAATTTAATTTATGCAATATAATTGATTCCTTTAGCAATATTTGATATTATTGAGTTATTTTTGAATAGATACGAGTTGTTTGGAGGTGAATT